>JAMKQA010037030.1:0-23664 GCA_024699735.1 Posidonia australis | reverse complement strand
GTCTGCTTAAAAGATTGGTACGATGCGGTTGATCGTTTTCAAGGATTGAGCTTAAAGTCTGAATCAGAAGAAGACGATGATGCGACATCAACTTCAACAGGCAGAACAAACTCCCCAAATGAATAATTCTTGATGTAAAAATTGGGAAAAAAAGTAAAACAAATGATGTAAATATCTTTTGTATTTTTTATGTAAAAAAATTGTTGTATTAAAAAAAAAAAATAATAATAAAAAATAATTTGTTATTAATTTTTTTTTAGGCCCAATGGATCAGCCTGGCCCGGCCCGTCGGCCTGTAAGCCGGGCCCACATGCGGGCCATGGGCGGTGGCCAGTGCTGGGCCCATGGTTTGTTGCAACAGGCCCGGCCTGGTCCAGGCCCGGGCCGGCTTCAACTTTCATGGGCCGGGCCGAACCGGCTCAGCCCGAATTCCATCACTAGTTATGAGTCAGATGATGACTCATTTTTCCAATCCTTGACTCGTAACTCAACTTTTTTGGATAATGGGTTATGGGTGGATTAGTAGGTTAAACAAATCAATATACAATAAAATAACAATTCGTTATAATAAATCAACTTGTATATAAATATGTATTATATAAATTAAAAAATTTAGAAATCATCCAAATAATTAAGTTTTAAACATTAAAAGTGTAAGAACTAATGAAACACAAATAAATAACTAATAATAGTTAATTAATAATCTCTACAAAATACAAAAAATTTATATTTTTTCGAGAAAAAGTCATACATAAAACACATCAAATACTAAGTTAACAATATTAGAAAAATAGGTTTTGATTCTTTTTAGATTTGTAAAATTATTAAAAGAAAATCCTATTCATATGCCTAACTCATGACCCTACTTATTAGGAATTTAGGTTAACAAGTTATGGGTTAATAGATCCAACATGTTTGATTTTTTCAACTCGTACCTTAAAATAACAAATTAGGTCAAATGTGTTAATAGATTTAACTCGAGCCATTGACCACTTTAGGTATAGGTTAGAGTTTGTAAAACTATTGGTTAATATAGGCACAAACCCACACCAAGTACTCATGTGGGTAAGGGACACTCCCTCCATCTTGCTATTGTGAGTTTGAATGTTCGCTCACACACAAATCAATTATATTTTCAAGATGTTTTCGTAGAAATTCGATCTTGAACTTGTCCCTAGTTGAGGGTACTATTCACTAAACCTAGTAATAGATTAAGTTTAATCCAAGTTCTGTAGATTCGATTCCATAAAGTTAGGATTTGAGTTTAAAAAATAAGATCCATAGACCTACAGACTCAAACCTAATAGACCTATTTATTTAATATGTATGGTCTAAGTCTAAAAATACCTAGACTTATGGATCCATGGATTTTAATATATTATAATATTATATGATAATACTTATTTATTTGTTAACAAAACTTTCATTTCCCTTTCCTACCTATATAATAATTATGTTTAGTTATATAATAATGCTTATTTATTGGATTATGATTATTATTTAGTTTGTCTCTGATGAAAGTAATTGTTATTAATTATTATATTATTTTGATTAAATTTTTATTATGTATATAATATTCATAGATAATTTTATAAATTATAGTAATTATTATAGTTAATAGATAATTTTTAATTAAATTTTTATATAAATATCATTTAATATTCAAACTCGAACTGAAGACTCGAATCTAAATCTATCATCTTCATGTATGTGACTCGAAACTTACGAAAAAAAGATGGATCTAGTTACACGTCGTCGTAGCCATTGTTTACCAACTATGCTCCTACAAAAGACAATGTCTGATTATCACGGTGGCTAGGAAATGATAAAAACTTCCCACGCTCCCCGGATTCGAATCCAAGGATATTCAAAATCTAAATCAATAACCAAAAAAAAACTAAGCTCCTACAAAAGATAAAAAAAGGGACTCGGAAGGGTTTGATCGAGTCAATTCGGTTCATAAGCTTCAACTCCACCCTTTTCGTCATAATCCGCATCTCTCCTGGCGGAAGAAAGCTAGTGTTAGGGTTAGGGTTCTGGGCGATGGCGAACAGGACGGACCCTGGCGCGAAGAGCATCCATGGCACGAACCCGCAGAACCTGGTGGAGAAGATCGTGCGGTCCAAGGTTTACCAGCACGTCTACTGGAAGGAGCAGTGCTTCGGCCTCACGGCCGAGACCCTCGTCGACAAGGCCATGGAACTCGACCACGTCGGCGGCACCTACGGCGGCAACCGCAAGCCGACCCCCTTCATATGCCTCGTCATGAAGATGCTCCAGATCCAGCCCGAGAAGGAGATCGTCGTCGAGTTCATTAAGAACGAGGATTACAAGTAAGAAAGAGGGTTCTTTGTCTTTTTGGGTGGTTTTGATGAAAAGAGTGGTTCTTTTTGTGTTTTTGGTGCAGGTATGTGAGGGTTTTGGGGGCGATTTATTTGAGGCTGACAGGGACGGTGACTGATGTGTACCAGTATCTGGAGCCGTTATATAATGATTATAGGAAGATTCGTAGGAAATTGGCGGATGGAAGTATGTTGTGATTTTTGCTGTTTTTTTTTTTGGTGTTGGAATTTCTGTTTTTTTGTTTGTTCCAGCTTATGTGATTGACTAATTGGTGGTTTTGTTTTCAGGGTTTGAACTGACTCATGTGGACGAGGTTATTGATGAGCTGCTCACAAAGGATTACTCGTGTGATATTGCCATGCCCAGAGTTCAGAAGAGGTAATTTAGGATAGGATGAATTTGTCTTTGCCTCTTGATTGTCTGTTATGTGATGCTATTTTCCCTTGACATTTTGCTGTTACTATTTGCTCTCGATGTTTTGAGGAAGTGAATCATCAAAAGAAAAGTAATTTGTGGTATACTACTAATGTGCACCATATCAATGTATTGCCTAATGCCCTTTATCAAAGTTTAAGCTTTCCATGTCCTTACCTTGTATGAGGTTACCGATAGTGTTGTCAATATTTGTGCAGAGACACATTTGATGAAAGGAAGCAGGTTGTAAACTCTAACATAAAAATATGATAAAAATTGCCGTGTATTTAGTTTATATATCAGGGTAAAGATAGACTTGAAAATCGGGTCGGCCCGGCCTCAAAGAAATAGGCCTAGATTGGGCCGACCCAGTTCGTCTTGTTATATGGGTTGGGCTGAGCCAATTCCTATAAACCCTCGGCTTGGCACGGTCAATGACCCATTGTTGGGGTGGAGTCGGTCCATTGGGTTGGCCTATTTAAAAAAAAAATCATTAAATATTTAAATATTTGATATATACATAAAAAATTGAAAAATACATAAGATATTTAATACCTTACATTTTTACATTTTTTTTGTTTTACATCAATATAAATTAGTAGAGTCCACTCCGGTTCTCGTTGAAGTTGATGTTGTATTCTCGTCTTATGATTTCTCGTTTAAGCTTAACCTCTGAAGAAGATCAATTGTATCATACCAGTCTTTCAAGCATATGGAGGTTTCTACAGATTTTTTTCATAATTTATATCTTTTATTATTTAAAATTCTTTTATCTATAGAAAATGCAGATTCCGATGTCACAATGGATGTTGGAATCGTTAGTAAATTTTTAGTTATTTTTTAAATTATAGGAAACCTAATTGTAGTATTAGATCATCACTTTAATACATCTAAATTATTAATTTCTAATTCATTAAAAGCAAACTCACATTTTAAATAAATTTCTAATTCATTATTTGTGGTTGATTTTACGTGTTTTTCTTTTTTCTTATTTAATTTACTCCAAAATGAACTACTATTACTACTACTAGTATGTGTGAGCATTAGAACTACCTTCACCATAATTACCAGCATATTTTTCAAATAATGTGTTTAAAGATGTCTTAATTTTATTATTAAATGAATCGATAAAGTTATTTTTATTCATGTTACTAAAAATAACATTTATAAGTATCATAAAATTAACTACTCTATGCTTAGGGTCCATGATTAATATTAAACATGCTCACATTAGATGTTCATTCCAACAACTATTACATTTATCTTTCATTAATTTAATAATATTTACAAAAGCTAGAATATCTTTATATTGTTGAAAAATATTTGTAATATTAAATAAATTAATTAAAATTAAAGGATTTGTAGGATAATATTGACCAGCTAGTTGTTTAGTTGCATTATAAAATGATTTTAAAAAATTATGAATTAAGTTACAAATTTTCCAATTTCATCATTTATCATATAATTAGATTTTGCATTATAATATGTTGTAATTGGGTTATTATAAGGTAAACTTGAATTTAACTTATCATAAATTGAGTTCCATTTATGTTGAACATTTAACTTAAATTTTTTATGTTTTAAATCATTTTTTATAAATAGATGTCTAAATTCTTGATATATCTTTTTACTGATGTTTAAATAAATAAAATAGTTGAACTTATATTTTCGATATAAAGTCTAATGTAATTTATACCATCTTATACAATTAAATTTAAAATGTAACAACAACACTTATAATGAAATAATTCACTATTTAATATTAGTCTTAGATTTCTTTTTAATAATTCTATTGCAATATTATTATTGGAAGCATTATTAAAATATATTGTATTAATTTTAAAACATATGTTATATTCTTTAGCAATATCTTCTATCATATGTGTTATAGCTTTATCAATATGTGGATGAGCAAATATTTAAAAATAATTATTTTTTTTGTAAATTCCATTCTACATCAACATAAGTATAAAAAATTATTTGGATCAGTCCAAATATCACATGTTAATGATATTTTACATAATAAATTAAAAAACATATGCATTAAATTTAGTTTATCTTTTTTAAATGGTTTAGAAATTATATTTTTAGTAGTGTTCTTAGAATAACCTTTAAATTGTGGGTTAAAATAATTTTGTACATATGATTCAAAATTTTTATTTTCAGAAAAAGAGAATGGCTATTCATCTTATACTATAAATTTTGTTAAACCTTCTTTTGCATTATATTTTCATTTTATTAATCCATTAGAACCTATATGTAATTTAGATTATTTTAAATTTGTGTTATCATCTTTATTGTATTTAGTTATATATTTTTGTAAATGCTAGTTATGTGACCTACACTCGTCTTAGGAGAAACGTATCTTGTATTATAATAATTACAATAACGTTTACTTTTATTTGTAGGATTTAAGATTATATGCTCTCAAATTTATGAATTTTGTTTCTTTGTGGTTGTAGATTGTGTTTAGGTGTTTTGAGGTTAATTTGACTCTAGTTAGGGGTATTATCATGACTTCCTATATTTTTTATTATAATGTATGAAAAAAAAATGATAATAAAAGAAAATTCTTAACCTAAAAAACTCAAAATCTAAAAATAGAGGGATTAGGACTAGAGAAATTGGAGGAATTAGAAGCGAAGAATTTTTGTTGTTAGAGACTAGAGCAGTGTAGTAGACGCTACGACAGAGTCTGAAGACAAATTTGAATTTTTTACTTGAGTTTTGAGAATTTAAGAAAGTTGTAGAGAATGAGAGAATTGTGAAAATGAGAATAGAGTTGTAGTAGTGTAGAGAATAAAGAGAAGAGTGAATTGTGGGAAGAAAATGAGAAGTATGAAGGAATATTTATAGTTGAAGAAGAAGAAGAAGGAGGAAGAGGAGGAGGAGGAGGAGGAGGAGGAGCAATGTATGGAATATAGATAGATATTATATAAGTTCACAAAAACTAATATAGTTGAAGAAAATGAGAAGTATGAAGGAATATTTATAGTTGAAGGAGGAGGAGGAGGAGGAGGAGGAGCAATGTATGGAATATAGATAGATATTATATAAGTTCACAAAAACTAATATAAGTACTAGTGTTCTAGATAGATATATGGAATATAGAATGGAAGTGGAAAATAGGTGCTTCTTTTTATCAAATTTAAAACATAAGTCCACAAAAACTAATATAAGTACTAGTGTTCTAGATAGATATATGGAATATAGAATGGAAGTGGAAAATAGGTGCTTCTTCTTCTTTTTCTTCTGTCTCCTTGACTCTGCCTCCTCTTCATTCACGTGAACTGTTCCTTTTCGTTTTGAACATGAAGTCAATGTCCTTGCTCTTGGACGAGATCTAAGAGAACTTGGTTCACCAGCTCCTGCTGCAATTGCAACCAAGCCCCTGTCAAGCTGTCATCCTCAAAGTCTAGGTCATCCTTGACATCTTCCTCGTTCCCTATTTCCCCTGTCAGCCATTCATTGCTATCATCAATCTCCTTCAAAGAGATAGGGTTAATGGTTTCTCTTAGTTCATATTGGTCCATGAGTGACTTGTTGTACTAAACATATACCAAATCATTAAGCCAATTTTGTTCCAATTTATTCCTCTTCTTAAAATGAACCTGAATTATCAACAAATGATAGACTCAAGGAATATATGAGGTACTTCATCATATTTAAAATAACTCTAAGAGTCTAAAATGCTCATAATCCAAATCTTGCATTCTTAAACATATTCTAGTTTCTTTCACAACCAGTCGCACTGCAAGTGAGGCCAAGAACTTTGATGGCCAACTTTTGCAAGTTAGGTGCTGAACCACCAAACTGAGTCCATCACTCCCCTATAGCACAAAAGAAGATAGAACTTAGAAGTTTCACTCAAACTCTTTAAGTAATGATTATAAACTAATTTAATAAAGACAATTAAACATACTGGGTGCCTCTTTAAATTAGATATACTAATTTAAGTAAAGCCCTTGAACCTCTCTGTACGATGGATTCTCATTTGTTATCTTGTCTTGGGAAGCCAAATCAGGCACCAATCTAGTAATAACATGATAGAGGCCTGACATAATCTCTGAATCAGACTCCAGGTGCAGATTGTCATAAGAGAACTCTGGGTTTAAATAATAACCAGCTGCATGCAATGGTTTGTGAAGTTGGTAGTCTCATCACTTATCAATAATATCACAAATCTCACCATATTTTCTCTCACCTATTTGAACACCCTTATGATTGCCTCTTATAAATATATCCCATGGTGGGCCTTTTCTCTGAATCAACAAGGTGTAGAACCTCACCAAGATCCTGCTACTTTGAGTATGTAGACAAGGTTATTCCATAAAAAGGGCATCATGGTGGTTTCTACCACCTTCTTTCCTTTTGCTTCTTTTGTCCATCTAGAAATATGCCACTTCTTCATGCTGAACGTTGTTTGTCTAGTTGTACTTTTGCTTGTGAATGCTTTTAAGTGTAAGATAGCAAGTAGCAAATCTTGTCATACCAGGTCTAACCAACTCCCTTTGATGTGTGAATTCTCTCATCATGTTCAAGACAAAAAATGGTTATAAGTATAATCACTTAGTGCTATAGCACTGCAAAGTGTTTTCTTCACCTTTTCCATCTTTCCAAAATCTTCCAACATCAAATTGATATAGTGAGTAGCACATGAAGTCTAATAAAGATGAGGTTGATCAGCTTGCAAGTATTTACCTATATATAATTCATAAATGGCAAATCAAAATTATTAAATATGAAAGTGTGTTATGAATAAACCAATTAACAAAAAAAGGCATTGAACTTACCAACTAGTACATAATTAGAGTGGTTGTGTGAATATTGACAACGATTCAATCAAGTAGCACAAATGTTTTTTTTCCCCCAATTTTTGATATGCGATGAAGCAACTATGGAGTATGGACATGATAAGAACAATCCCACTTGGGCAATTCACCAAAAAAGTAATCAAAATCCTGTCTTTCCTGTCTGTCCGCCGATCGTACATCAATGTGCATCCATACTTCTTGATGGGCTAATTCCATTCCTTCAACTTCAATTGCTCCTTTGTATATGCAACTTCATTTTTGAGAAGACGAGCTCTCAACTCATGGTAGCTTGGTGGTCTCAAACCCATACCAAATTTTCCAACAGCTTCCAACATTACATGAAAGGCCTCATCTTTTGCATCATTGAATTATATGTTATTGTGGTAAAACCACTGTGCTATCTATTGCACAACTAGCTCTTGATGGTCCTTTTTGTAGACTTTATTCATTGTAACTTGCTTCATCGTCAAATTTCTCTTCCTTTCTTGCACTGCTGCTTTTGGATCACCAAACAAAAATTTATCAAGTGGACCATGAATCCGTGGTGCTCTATTAAGCAAGGAAGACCCATTGTTTCTACTATTTTGAGAGGTCACCTTCTTTTCCTTTGAATCAACCGCAACACAATCTTTTTCATCTTCATAAGCACCTTCATCTCCCATTTCTTCATCACCTAGGCTAGGTATATTGTCATAGTTGTCTGTCTTGCTTTGTTTTGCAACATATGCTCTCAATTCTTCTTGCACATCTCTTGGAACTTTGGGGCACATTGTGGCATTTTGTGGCCACCAACAAGATGACCATTGGCTCAACAAATTCCACCTTTCACAATCCTATTATAAAATATCCACGTTGTGTTGTTTGTATTTTTAGGATCCGCTAACGTGACATACTTCCACGTTGTGTCTTCTTCCGGCTATTCTACATAATTGAAGTATTGAACAATTAAAGAAATATCAAAACAAAAAAAATTGTGTGTAGTGTGTACTATATACTGTGTTTGCAATAAGATTGTGTATGTGTGTATGTGTGTGCAACGACATTGTGTGTATATGGAAAACAAAAAACAAAGTCCAGATGTGAAGAAAAAACAGGGAATAAAAAAAACAGAAAAGATGTGCACACATTGGAATTATGGAAAAAGTATTGAATGAGAAGAAAAGGAAGTACCTGAGATATCGAAGAAGATGCCACATGTTGAGTGTGTTGATTGTCGGAGAACATGCTGGAATGGACTGCTGGCAGATGACCTTGGTGGAAGAGGATTGGTGGAAGAGAAGAGCATTGGAGGAGGAGGACAAGGGAGTACCTGCACAGGAGTCTTGTCGGAGGAGTTGGATGGTTGTTGGAGCTGTCGGGAGGGTGTGGAGAAGTGATGACGCTGTTGGGTTTGGGAAGGAAGAAGAATTGGCCTAGGAGAAGAGAAGAAGGGGAAAAAGAATCGTTGCATAATTAGGTCGGGTCTTGTAGGGATAATTGGATTTTTTTGACCCATTTACCCATGAAATTGCCTCTTAAACCAGGCATTGCCTCGGCTGAGGCAATGAGGCGATCTGGGTGCTGCCAAGGCGACCCAAGTGACTTACCTGATTGAACTCTAGCGCCTTGACACCTGTTGAGGCGACCATCTTCTGGCTCGCTTTGCCTAGGCGAGGTGCGCCTTGGCAACACTGGATCCAACGTATAATATTTATTTACAGAAGGAGAAATTTGTATGAGTATTGCAAGCAACATTCATGCTGAACTTCAGTCTTCCGTAGGGATTGGTTTGAAAATATCGAGCACATTCTGCTTATATAATATCATATTTTTGCCATAGCTGATTGGTGTGGGATGTTAGGTCTATCCTCTAGTTTTTGTTGTAGAGATCCTTTCTAAATGCACACAATTCATTATTTGTATTTACTTAATTTGTTTCTTTTTTTGGTTCCTTGATGATTTCTAGCATATATTTAAATCCAGGCGTTCTCTGATTTGCTCACCTTTTGAAGGTCTACTCTTGAAGCATCTGGAACTCTGGAGCCTAGAAGAAGTGCTTTGGAGGATGACTTTGAAGAGGAAGAAGAAAAGGAAGAGGATGATCTAGTTGCTGCCCTAGAAAACGGGAATCATGAAAAGGTTTGGAATTCTTTCATGATTTTGCTTTGGCATTTTTGTTTCTTCGGAAAGTCATCTTTTAACATATTATTTACTGGCAATAGGATTATAATCGTGGACGGAGTCCCACAAGGGAAAGGGATAGAGATCGGAAGCGTGACAGTCATAAGCAGCACAGGTACTGTACAATCAGCTAGATATTATCGTATTGTATCTTTAGCTTCCCCCTTTTTACAACTCAACCATCAGCTTATATTTTATATTATAGCTATGTATGTTTCTTTGGAGAAAAGAGGAAAAATTGTGTTCTTTAGTCTCAGCCAGGTCACCATCTCTTTTCTGCTTGTCCTATATTTTGTTTCAACTGTACTATTTTAGATGCCTGAATTCAGGTTTCAACTCAAGTCTCAATCTTGTGTCTAAGATAATTAGTATGGTCGTTTTACCATTAAATTTTATTTAGTTTGCATCATTTAGTGGTAATTGAAAATTGGAGCTTCTTTTTTAGTCTTAGTGATAGTTGGAGCTTGGGAGGAATTCTTTCCAACTTCAGTTTTTGGTTTGATCATGTGCGTTCTCTAGGAGTTTGATCAGAAAGTGAGGGATTTGGAAGGGACTTATATTATTTTTGAAGTGGTGGTACCATTGGTTCTCTTATTTTCTTTTCCTCTATGTTAGGAAGGTAACCTCACTCGAGCTCCCTTCCAAGGAGAACTTTAAATCAGGAATTCTGAGTTTAGAGACCGAACACCAGACTTTAGATTCCAATGATAAAAATGACACATTAAATTTCCAACTTGAATACTTGGAAATTTATCTTTAGGATTTCCAACAAAATTTGAAATTGTAGCTCCTGCTGTCCTGCAAACCAGATAAAACCTTGTTATTTTTTCTAGGCATCGTGTCAATCTTTTCAGGTGACATGACAACATGTCACTTGTCACCCCATTAGTGGTTTATGTGGAGACCTGTCTGTTATTGTTACTCTGTTATTCTTCATGAGAATTCATTTGTTTTTGCTTCATTTTCTCTTACAATCTTACTTATCCTCAAGTTATTTGTTGTTCATAATACTCAGTTTCTGTTTTCAGATTTCATTGTTCTTGCTGCCCCAAAACTGTCCTATATTTGTTTTTCACCTTTTATCCAGGGGTTACCACACTGTCCCATTAATCACTTTAAGATTGACATAGCAGTACTTGGAAGCCTTTCTTTTAACTCTTGTACTGATTCTACAGCACAGACCACTGCCAAGGCTTTTAAATATCATTAATCAAGGGCTGTTGGTAGATGAAATGCTTCCTACAATGAAATAAGGTGACCCTGCCAGGTTTCTCTGTACTGACAGTGTGCAGTGAGAAGTATGATGGGTCAGACACAACAATATACTCAATTACCAGTTGCATGAGTTTAAAAAGACAATTTCACCTTTATAGTGTTAAATGTCAGCTTTGTATTAAATATCGGTTCAATAAAAATAAGAAACGTGTTAGACATTGGTGGAAATGTTGATAGAACTGCAGTAAATTTACGGAAGTTTACGAAAATGATCAAAAAATATTGAATTTTGATTTGAGACTCTATATAAGTTTAAGTAAACAATAATCTATGTCTTAGGCTACTTAGATTCAATTTTTAAACATGTATCACATTAAAATACGTTACATAAACTTAATATAAATATCTTAAAGCATAAATAGTACTTAAAAGTACTTAATAAATGTCTAAATCATACTTAAAAATATTTAGTATATGTTTAAAATGAATAATTTTCACAACATTTATTATGGAGAGAAAGTAAAGTTGAGAGAATACTGTAGTGTTGGAAATATGAAGTCTTATTGAGAATCATCTTAGATGCTGCTACTTTGCAAAGTCCATGGGGGTCTTAATGGTGCAGGCGTGTCCCTCTTGCATGGGTAATGGGGGTAGTGCCTTTGTCCCGAAATAGTATATATATATATATATATATGAGTATATTGATTTTACTAATTTTATAGATTTTATAACATTATTATGGAGAGAAGGCTCTTCATGTTTGTAGTAAGTCACTGACTTGCAAAGGAACAGAGGAGATGCAGGGAAGTTAGGAACTCTTGAAAGGAAAGAAGTAAATGAAAAGGAAAAGAACTCTGGTGCGTGTTGACAGTTTTAATAGGCATGTTGATTGATACTGTTTGAACTTAATGTAAAAAATACACTGAGTCATTCGACACTTCAACATGAGTCAATGTTTGACTCCAACATATGGTATTTCTTGATTTTCGCTTGTAAATCGTGTCAACTAATTCAGAATCCAACACATGTCAGTGTTATTTCACCGACACACGTCGTTGTTTAATTCTATGTTTCTGCCTTAGAAAAAAGGTTCTTGTCTAGTTTGTTTATTCTAAGATGCTTTTCTTCCACTCTTCTTCTGATTTTATCGGCCTTTTGTTTACTCAATTTTCTGGGTTAGCTGATTCAAGTGGCATGACTTTAGTCAGAAGGAACATACAAAGTCTTCATGGAGTTTGTTAAAGTTTTGCATTTCTAAATGATTACTGTCAAGTTTTACATCTAACAATACAGACTTGGCTGCCTCTACAGTCAGACATATAATATAACTTATAAGCACAAAGTGTACCATAAACAAGTACTGATTCATGAATTCTGATATCTTAACTGACATTGGCATGCTGGTAGGGTCGCTGAGAAACAAGTTAGGTTAGTGGAGTTCGTGGGTCGTTATTTTTTGTTTTTTTTCAGTAATATATCTTTTTTGGTTTTGTTTTGTCCATTTGATTTTTCAGAGGTTTGTTATTAACCATGTTAATGGGTGTGATCTAACAAAGTTAACCAGTAATATTGGTTTTGTAGTTATCTTGGTTTTCATTACTGCAATGCTTAAATTCTTGTTGTGCATTATAATGAGAAATCTGCACAAGGCTACACTCTTGTAGGATTTTTTTTTCCATATAGGTCTAGCCGTCTAGCACTTGAGTTGATTTAGTGTTGAATTTTCAATAGCCCTTTATTTTGGGAAAACTTGCTTGTAAGTGCATGTTATTCTGAAATTATGATTTTTTTTAGTTACCGCATGTGCTTATAATGAATTTTATGAATGATAGAACTGATAGAAGTTAGTCATGTCTATTGATCATGAATTTTATGAATGAAATGTAATTTTGGCAGGGATCGTGACTATGATCGTGATTATGACCGTGATCGAGAACGTGGGAGAGGCCGTGAAAGGGACAGAGATAGAGATAGAGACAGGGAGAGAGAACGCCATCGCCTGAGAGATGATGACTATGGTCGAGATCGGGACCGTGACAGGGATAGAGATGGGAGAGAGAGAGATCGGGATAGGAGAGACAGGGACCGTGGAAGACGTCGAAGCCGCTCAAGGAGTAGAAGCAGGGACCGTCGGAACCGAGACCGTGATGACCGCAAGAGACACTCTCGCAGCAGTCTCAGCCCTCGTAGACGGGCTGATGATGACAGGGAAGAGCCCAAGAAGAAGAAGGAGAAGAAAGAAAAGAAGAGTGATGGAACAGATCATCCTGATCCTGAGATTGCTGAGGCGAACAGGCTCCGAGCTTCCCTTGGTCTGGCACCTTTGAAGTTATGAGTTTAGTTTTCATGGATGTGTCAGACTATCAATCGAACTGTATGTAAAATCATATGATCGGACACAACTTCAAAGCTGGAACAGGCTCGTTGAAGAAAGAAAAGAGGAGTGATGGAAAAAATCATCCTGATCTTGAGATTGCTGAGGTGAACAGGCTCCGAGCTTCCCTTGGTATGGCACCTTTGAAGTTTTGAGTTCGGTTTTCATGGGTGTGTCAAACTGTCAATCAAACTGTATGTAAAATCATGTTATTGGACAGAACTAATCAAATAAAAACTCATTGAGAAGCCGAAGCAGGAGTCTGTCTGCTGGTTTACATTGTATTCTGGTGATCACTGTTTCACTAGATGCATAGTGATAGTGATCCAACCATTTATATGTGACTAGTGGAATTTTGCAAATACGTCTCTTGCTTTCGGTCCCTAGAGTTTCTCTTCTTTCCCATGGATGTAAAATCATATAATCGGACAGAACAAATCAGATAAAAAGAGTCATTGGGAATTTTTTTTGCAGGTGTCAGTGTCTGCTGGACTAGTTTACATTGTATTCTGTTGATCTCACTGATTCACTAGGTGCATGGAGTCAGTTTTTTTAGTAATTGACCTGATGTTTGAGCTATAATCGGGCGCTGATGTAAGCACTCGGTAGTCGGTTCTATAATTAACAACTCTTTACTTATTGTTTATTACTAAACATATCCACCTTGTTTCGGATATAAGGGGTTACACTATCAAGCATAAGCATTTTTAGCTATCACTTTATATAATAGTTTATGTTGCAATTGTGTTGTATAAATATTTTTGCAAGGCAGCTAATAGATCGTTGAATCCCGTATAATTTTTTTTTAAGAAAATTGAAATTAGCTATTGTCAAATTTTCATCTTGGTTTAGGTATGTTCATACACCGGTTTCATATTCTTGTAGTTTTTAAACTGTACTATTACGTAGATTTTGTTTCAAAAGTTATTTAATTCTTAGTGGTGATCATCTAAGAAGTGAACACTGTATTTGTAGCATCTTTCATGAATGATTAACTTGTGGTTCATGGGATTATGTGCATTTCATGCTTGTTGCCAGACAATAGAAAATCTTTGCAGATTGTCGAATTCTTGTAGTCAAATGAGTATGCAAGATGAATTTTGACGCGACCTTACCCTAGTAAACATGTCGTTTTTCTCTTGTCATGACAATATTGGTTTGAGAGATTTTGAAGAATTTGCTATTAATTAGGCATGTTTAAATGACATAATGCAAAGAAAAATGAAAGTGATTATTCAAATTATATTGTATGAAAATTGATAATTTTAGTACCGTTGTGATGCTTACCTGATTTCTTACGTTTCGGTATATTATTTGTCAAGTTTGTTGTTCTGTAATGGAAAATAGAAATTTGAGAGGAATAAGGTTTCATAGAGCTCTAAGTTCTTTGACCTTTGGAAATTAAGGTGACTCACATACTATTTCGATGGATCAAGCTCGTGAGCAAGTCGTGTGAATAAGTCCCGTTGAATTCAGAGCTCATTCCAAATGCTGGAATTGGTATTGTTAGTATTTTGGTTATGGTATTTTGATTTTTGCTACGATGTTTAGTTTTATGAATGCCTTGGTAGTGTATAAATGATTTTGAAATCGATATCAAAGAGCTTTCCAAAGTTTTTTGGTTTGGTGGACCAAGAGATCGATAGGTCGCATTGGTTGGACTAGAGGATGTGATGACATTCTCGGGTGGTCGGGTGCGTCGCCTATGTTGAGGTCAGAGACTAAGAGGTCATAGACAAGTGCTCATCGGATCCCGAAGGTATGAAATTCCTAGATTGTCGTTCATGAGGCTGAGACTGAGGTCCGTGGGTCGAAATGCCGTCTAGACTTGAAAGTATGAGACTTTAGTTGCTTCGGGTGTCGAGACCTAGGGTACCGTCCATACCTGGTAGTATCATAGTCGCAGACTTGAGAGGTATGAGACTTTGAGTAGTCAGGTGTGATACCATGGTTGCTACGGATACCGAATTGTTGGTGGATATTGGTAGAGCCTAGGTGTAGGGTTCGAACATCGAGTTAGAACACCGAGAGGGCGTACCTTGTGGTTTGGTCTTTCAGGTGGAGGAATAGCTCGCCTAGGTATAGGGTAAGTAGGCTTTCCAAGTGTGAGGTTAGCCTTTCGAGGGTCCTGTAGATGGTAGGATGCTAAGACGAATAGACTCTTCCACAGAATGATTGCCTGTAGCAATGCAGATGCCGTGATAGCTCCTCGATGGTCTACTTATGGCCAAAGCTAGTTGCTTGGCATTGAGCAGCATGACTCATGGTATGGTTTTGGTGTGCCTGTATAGTTTTCTGCAGATTTTAGCTAATGGGACTCGATTTTGAGATATGGGTGGTTTTTCTGATAACTTTTGAAAGAATAAGATGGTTTTGAAAATTGTTTTAAAGCCTGTGGGATTTATATTATTGGTTTTAGATGGTTTTCTTGTGGTTTTTCTTGGAGTGTGTGCTAGATGACTTCTTGATTACCTATGTAGGTTTTCTCTTGTATTTTTCAATTACTGGTGCAGATGGTTAGCAGTGTAGCACTAGTGTATATAGTCAGGGTCACTAGCCCCACATTACAGGTTCTTAGTAGTTTAAATGTCTTTAGTTAGCCTTTAATTATTTTGTAAAATTAGGCATTTGATTATGTTTATTTTTTAATTAGACTAATGGATTTAGTAGTAATGGCTTTAGTCATTACAAATTTTGGTATTATAGTCTAAGCTCACTAGGTACATTAGCTTAGGATGTCTAGTTGTGGTGACCCCATAGGATTGCATGTCATAAATATGTCTATACATGTTAGTTTTATTGTGATTTCTAGATGCTTGTTTGCCGATTATGGTGTAGATATTCTGTTCTTTACTATAGAATGTCTTACTAAGGCTAAGGTAAAGGCAAGGCCTCTGTTGAGGAGCCTAGCTCTCAGGATGAGAGTAGATGGTTAGGTATGAAGGCCGAACTGTGGAGTATGGTATAGGAAATCTCCTACTCATTTAGCAAGGGAGGTTCTAGTGGATCGTTGAGGGATCTATGGCTTCACCAGTTGAGTAAGCTCCTTGCGCCAATATTCAAAGGTAAAGGTGAGCCCATGGAAAGCAACACATGGCTAAAAAGGATCATGAAGATAGTAGAGAGCATGGCATGCCTAGAGGAGCATTGGGTACGTTTGGTCACTTATCTGCTGGAAGATGAGGCAGATCAATGGTGGAGAGCTATGCAGCAGCTAAAGTTTCTGGATGCTCTGATTCTCAGGAGTAAGTGGAAGGATTTCGAGAAGGCCTTTTATGAGAAATACTTTTCCAGTCATGTACAAGACAAACTCAACTGAGAATTCCAGAACCTGTAGTAGGGCAACATGACAGTTAGTGAATACGAAGCTGCTTTTGCCCGACTAGAATGATTTACCCAGGCATTTGATTTCGAGGAGCAATGGGCAAAGAAGTTTTTGGAGGATCTCCATCCAAGGCTGAGACTGAAAGTAGATAACATGTTGGTGCCAAATAGTTGTGGAAACGATCGAGATGGTTTCTCGATTTGAGGACAAATACAAGAAATTTATGGAAGATCATCCTAAAGGAAAGTCTAAATCGTCCTTTGCTTCATGGTTTTATTTCTTGGATATACCAAACTATACTGGTTTTGGTAGTTTTGGAAAAAGAAGGAAGGAGAAGGGTGTTGGTTTTTCCAGCAGTCGGTACAATTTTGCTGGCTTAGTTCAGCTAGGCTACAGTGGTCCCAGTCAGACAGGTTCCAATGGGCCTGGAGACAAGTATTGCTACCTGTGTGGCTAGGCGGGCCATCTTGTGACGAGTTATCCTCGTTTGTAGCAAGCACCAGGATAGGTAGTGTGTTACAATTACGGGAAGTTGGGGCATATTCAAAGATCTTGTTTGAACCCTCCCAAGAGAGCAGGGAGTATACCGCAACAATTGACTTGGGGGTGTCTTTACCATCACTACTCCTGACACTCGACTTTTGGGAGATCTTGTGGAGGATAAGGACTTATAATTTCTATGTTGTGTGTGACCATACCCGCTTGGGGATCCGACGTGGAGTCGCGCCAGAGGGAGGAGGTCACAATCATGCGAAGATGGCAAAGGCGCAAGATAGGATAAAACGAAAAAGAAAAAGGAGTTGCCACCTAGTCTTTTATGGGAAAGACGAGGAAAACCACAAAAGATTACATGCATGAGATACAAATGTGAAGGCCAGATGTCTGCTAACCAGAGGATGGGTAAAGATTCCTATTACGCACGGAGAAGGTGTTAGGCACCCCCGTACGCTCGAGAAACTCGGTCTTTCTAGTCTAATTCGCTTGCTAGAGTCTAAATGAATGCTTGTTAAGCCTAGATTGTACTCTAAACATGCTACTATGAATGCTAAGATAAGACTAGATGGATGTACAAGGTGGTATGCGAAAACTGCGAAGAAATCCACATAAAATATTACAATCATGAAAAACGACACGACAAAGAAAATCACATGAAATGATAAGGTTTCTGGTGAGAATGGCTCAGAAAATTATACAAGTCTCAAGAATGTCAAAAATAAAATCGACTCAGGTCGTCAGAATCAAAGAAAGCATCGCGGAAATCAAGATGGGAAAACAGCAAAGAAGTCTACATAAAATAGGTAAACTGTGACAATGGAAGAAATTCACATAAAATGACGATGTTTTTGTAAAAAATGGTTCAGAAAATCACACCAGTGTCAAGGGGATAAAAAATACAATAGACCCAAATCATTAGAAGTGCAGAAAACACCATGGAAATCCGAACGGAAAAATTGTAAAGAAATCCACATAAAACAAGCAAAAGGTGACGTGTGAAGAAAATCACATAAAATGACGATGTTTTGTAAAGAATGGTTCAGAAAACCATATTGATGTCAAAAAGATAGAAGGTGGGGTCAACCCGAGTCATAAGAATTATGGAAAAAGTCGTGAAAATCAAGGAGAAATAATCCACAAATAGGCCAATGTGGGCCTTTCGATCAGTTCGTATATGCCCTTAGGCAATGAAATCCATATCAAATCGGAAAAATCCGAAAATACAGAATAAGAGGGACCAAATCGAATGTCAGGTGAAAGACTCTAAAAACAAAGTGAAGAAAAACCCACGAAAGAAACACATGAGATGCCGACTTACTTAAAAGGGACAGGCTGATACGCAAATGTCATAAAAAGTATGTAAAATGCATGAACAAGTGCCTAAATGTGCAAAAAGTGATGAGGAATGACTTAGACCAAGGTTATGCATGATTTAATGCAAGAACTAACATGCACGTGTATGGATTGATCGCATAGGGGCAATTTGGTCATTTCAATGGCCGGATGTGATGAGTACATGTGTGAGGATGATGCCTAGTCTGGGATATATCGAAATGTGTGCAAAATGTTCAGAAAATGTTACTAGCTAGCAAACATGCAAAGGATAAGGTTTTAAAAATGACAAAACGATGTAAACACAGTAAAGGACAAGACTAGGGACTCAAAAGCAAAATTCACGAAAAAAGGGAAAAATTATGATTAAAACATATTCAATGACTTCTATTCTAATGTGTAGATGATGGATCAAATGAAAATGTGACATTGAGATGTGTGAAAATTGTACTTTGGTAATTTCTTGAAAACTTAGAGTCTAATGTGCAAAATTCACACATAAGTGCAAAAGTGATTGAAACATGAAACTAAGGACCAATTTCCAATGCGAACATGATTTTTAAAGGAAATCTATGAATAAATGCAAAACGTGAAATGCAATAAGTGGAAAATATCGAAAACATGTGAGGAAACAATTAAAACCCTAAATAATGGATTAAAATTAATCTTAGGGTCTAGATGCAAATTTTCTATGTTCTAAGATTGTTTGTTAATAAATCAGGGGCTTCTATGCAAAATTTCAGAGCCTGAATGTGATAAAAATTGAATTACTTATATGCTCAGTGTAATTATGGATGACTTCAGGGCTGTGGATGCAAAATTTACAAAGAAAATTCATTCTTAAAAATTCTGGGGACTCAGTGCAAAATATTAGGACTTAATTGCAAGGAAAACATGAAATCAGGGACCTAAATGTGGTAAAAACATGCATGAATGCACTGAAGATAAAAAATCAAAATATACAAGGAGCTATATGCAATTCTTACAGAAATAATAAAAGAAATGAAAGTTTTTTTTTAAACTACCGGGACTTAAAAATAAAAAAGGAGGACTTAAAAGAAATATCTAAGGACCTAAGAATAAAATCCTAAAACTAAAGGACTTATTATAGAAAGCTCCTCTTCGAAGTTTACTGGCGCCTGATCTCCGACGAGGACTCCGACAGGGCTTCAACGGTGGCACAGTGGTGGAGAAAGGCGAGCAACGGTCAGAGGAGCTCGAGGGTGATGCGGTGGAGCTCTCAGGCATAGTGGGCAGGACTGGGGAGACCTGAGAGGCCCTCCCCACCTCTAGCTTTGGAATGGTGGCCTGTCGGCGATGGGGAAGACGACGATGAGGTGGCAGCGCTTCGGCTACGGTCAGGCTTGGGCGGAGGTCGGAGAATCATTGGAGCGACGTGCGGAGGCCCACGGGAGTGTTAGTGTGAACCCACGGGGGGGAGCATTCCCCCCATCTCCTGTGCCGGCGGTGGGGAGTTGCAGTGGCGAAGGCGGAGCTCCGATGACTGTGGAGGAGGCGTGACGGGCTGAGGAGGTCCGCAGTGTCTCAACGATGCTCCAGGGAGTCACGGGAGATATTGGCACGGCTTGGGATGCTCCACTCGTCATGGGCTCCGGCGAGACAGTGGTTGTAGCGGTGACGCCGACGCTCCTTTGGCATAGGAGGCCTGAAAGACTCCTCTTGAGCACCGTGAGCTCAAGGAGGAGATGGAGGAAAAGGGAGGAGTGGCCCCCAGGGGCCTTTTCTCGACCCAGCAAGCCACTGGCCTCGCCGGTGGTGGTGAATCCACCACTGGAGAGGGCGAAGACGGTGCGCAGGGGAGATAGCTCCATCGAGACGTAACCAAGACTCGGGAGGACTCTACGAGCCTAAAGGAAAACAGTTCGAAGCTAAAAAGGGGTTACCTGATTGAAGGCTTTGTCTCTTTTAGCGATTGACGGTAGCGCTCCTCTAGTTGGTTGCTCCAGTGACTGAGGCTGGAGGTTTTCGGAGATGAAAAAGGTTTGGGGAGAAGACTTTGGATGTCGTGGGTTGCCTGGGATCGCTCTGGGTGGATTCAGTGCGGGAAGGGCGGACTCCAGAGGGGCTTTTGAGAAAGGATCTTGGTCTGTTGGCGGCGGGTGTTTTGCACACCGATGGAGTCGTCCTATGCCAATGATCCTCCTCCCTCCTGCGGATGAGCGCCGTTGGATCGGACGTGAGCTGGAGGTGGTTGGCTGGAGATCATGGGACTCTGGGATATGCTCCGGATACATCGGGATGTCGTTAGAGTTGTCGTCAGAAAATTCAGGGGTCGCTGGAGAGGATCGCCAGAATTATTTTTCTGGCTGTATAAGGTTTGTGATTGAAGATTGAATGGGTTGAAATGGGCTTGGCGATTGGGCCTGATTTTAGGGTTTTTTTGTTTGGGATTTTTTTAGGGATTTGATTTTTAGGTTTTTATTTGGGTTTTGTGATTTGAATTAAGTTTTTGATTTTGTGACTTAGGGTTTAATTAATTGGTTTTAAATTAGGGTTTTAATTATTTTAGGGTTTTAGGTTCTTAGATTTTAATTGGGATTTTGAATTTAATTAGGGTTTTGGATTTTAATTAGGGTTTTTAGTTTAATTAGGGTTTTTTGTGTGTTTTAACCAGAGTTTTAATTTAGGGGTTTTAGTTTAGGTTTTTATGGTTTATTTTAATTTAGATTTTGGGTTTTAGTTTTAATTTTAATTTTAATTTTAATTTGGTGATTTAATTAGGGTTTCAATTTAAATTTTGATTTAATTGGCTCCTATTTGATTTAATTAAGGGTTAGATTTAGATTTTAATTTAATTGTTTTTTTGCTTGATTTTTTTGTGGATTAGAGTTTCTTTTTTAATTAGATTTAAGTTTTAATGGATTTTATTGAGTTTTACTTGATTTGGGCTTTAATTTGAGTTTTTCTTTTAATTAACTTGGATTTTAAATGGTTACATGTATTTTTCTTGGTTTTTATTTTAATTAGGGTTTTTACTTTATTTACTTGGATTTTAAGTGGCCTAAGTGGATTTTGGTTTAATTAGGGTTTTCATTTGATTAATTGGATTTTAAATGGATTTAAGTGGATTTTATTTAATTTTGACTTTAATTAGGATTTTCATTTAATTAATTGGATTTTATTTAATTTTGACTTTAATTTGGGTTTTTTTTGATTAATTTGGATTTTAAGTGTTTTAAATAGATTTTTTTTGGTTTTAATTCTTAATTTTTATTTCTTGGTTTGATTAGGTTAGAGTGAACTAGTGTGGGCCTGACTAGGCTTGTGTGGACTTGTGGGTTTTGGTGGAGCTAGGGTTTAGGTTTTAGGTTTGAAACTTGGGGGTTTTGGTGATCGCAACTTGAGCATCTTTCCAGAGGAGCCTGCTGCCAAGTGACTTCAAAATCGGGGTGTCTACAGATGCCCCTCCTTAAGCGAGGTCGAGGGA
The DNA here is from genome assembly GCA_024699735.1 of Posidonia australis. Taxonomy (NCBI): domain Eukaryota; kingdom Viridiplantae; phylum Streptophyta; class Magnoliopsida; order Alismatales; family Posidoniaceae; genus Posidonia; species Posidonia australis. Next base: position 1,744 of record JAMKQA010037030.1, on the reverse strand, counting down.
ATCGAGACCAATTCTCAGGGTTAACAAGACACCCCACCTGAGTTCGCGGGAGAGTGGTATTTGCTGTGGGGCTGTGAACCACTTGTTTGGTGGATGCACCGAAAGTCATAACTCGTGACCCATGTGTGATGCTGATGCAAAGGATGACCCTGATGCTGGGTGATGCATGAGGGCGATGTTGATGACGAGTGGGTAGCTTAGCTCACGGAGGGGAGCGTGAGGGACTTCCTGACTTGTGCCAAGAGATGCCTGGACAAGGATGTCGAGCTCGTCGCACGACAGGGGGAAACTTGGCAAATGATGGACCTTTCGACCTGGGAGGATGCATGGCAAGATATCGAACTTGCCGATCAAGGAAAGACTGATGACAGATGTCAACTTAATAGTTTTGAGGTATCAACCCGCTCCTGACAATATTATGGTTGCCAATTGGATAGTTTGGGGTATCAGTTCACTCCTGATAGTGTGACGGTTGTCAACCGGATAGTTTGGGTTATCAGCCCGCTCTTGACAATATGATGGTTGTCAACCGAATAGTTTGGGGTATCAGCCCGCTCCTGACAGTGTGACGGTTGTCAATTGAATAGTTTGGGGTATCAGTCTGCTCCTGACAGTGTGACAGTTGTCAACCGGATAGTTTGGGATATCAACCCGCTCCTGACAATATGACGGTTGTCAACCAGATAGTTTGGAGTATCAGTCTGCTCCTAACAGTGTGACGGTTGCAACCGGATAGTTTGGGGTATCAGTTCGATGGTGAGTTGACGGACTCATAATCAGATAGTTAGGGCTATCAGCCTGATGATGAGTTGACGGACTCATCACCGGATAGTTAGGGCTATCAAGCCGAGGAAAGGGGCACTAGGTAAGACTATCAGGCTTGCAAACTAAGGGACAAAGTATAATAAGTTGACGGACCTACTGACCGGATAGTTTGGGTTATCATCCCTATGATGAGTTGACGGACTTGTTACCGAATAGTTAAGGTTATCAGCCCGATGATGAGTTGATGGACTTGTTGCTGGATAGTTAGGGTTATCAGCTCGATGATGAGTTGATGGACTTGTTGCTGGATAGTTAGGGTTATCAGCTCGATGATGAGTTGATGGACTCGTTGCCCGATAATTAGGGTTATCAGCCCGATGATGAGTTTAACACAACATCCAAAAAAACGCCTGGTAGTGGAAAGCAAAGTAGGATAGCAAACCTATCAACCGAGAAGCAGTCGGCGACAGTCTGGATGGCTGAAAAATGAATTCGTCAACTGAGAAGTAGCCGATGACGGGTCGGAAAGCAAGATAAGAGAACTCGTTAACCGAAAAGTAGTCGGTTACGACATAGAAGCAGGAAAAGACAAACTCATCAATTGGGAAGCAACCAGTGTCGGTTCGAGAGCAAGACAGACGAACTTGTCGATCGAGAAGCAGTCGGTGACGATTTGGAAGGCAAGATAAACGAATATTGTGACCGTGCCCCCGAGGAGGAGGAGGTAAGGAGTCCACAGCCATGCCGAGATGGCGAGGGCGTGAGATGGGACGAGAAAGGGAGAGAAATGGAGTCGCCACCTAGCCTTTTAAGGGAAAGACGAGGAAAACCACAAACGATTCACTAAAAGTGAATGAATGAGACGCAAACGTGAAGGCCAAATGTCTACTAACCAGAGGATGGGTAAGGATTCCTATTACGCACGGGGAAGGTGTTAGGCACCCTCGTACGCCCGAGAAACTCGGTCTTTCTAGTCTAA
>JAMKQA010037029.1:0-23604 GCA_024699735.1 Posidonia australis | reverse complement strand
AAATGGTTGCCTATGGATCTCTATTTATAGGGATCTATCAAAGGGTAACTCATGAGAAACAAAGGGCCTTGCAAACGAAAAGCCTCGAATATTCCTTGGCACATTCGTTTGCAAGGGTAACAGCCTGGAAGACGGAAGGTTTGCAGTCGCAGCCTTGGAAACGGCTGGGCGCCTGCTTGGTGCGCCAGTGATGTGCGCCTTCTTGGTGCGCCTACAAGGTGTGCCTATAAGGTGCGCCAACCCAACTCACAGATTTCACTGATTTGGGCTCTGGCTTGCTAATGGGTTTGGGGTTTGGTTTAAGGGTTGATCACATCCAAAGCAACATAAGGATACTCATCTCTAGGTCACCTCAAAATCGGGGTGTCTACACTCTGATAAGGGTAAATCTGCTAAGTGATCTGCCAAAGCCTATCCCTTCATTGATTTTTGAGTGACAAAAGTGATATCAAACTGAGATAAGAGCACTTGCCACTTGACACATCTACCCACCAGTGTGGGCTTCTGAAACAAGTATTTCATGGGATCATGTCGGCATAGTAATAGAACTGGATATGCCATCATATAGTGCCTCAGGCACTGTGTAGCCAAGATGAGGGACAAGCAATCTTTCTCGATTGTAGTATACTTGGCTTCGCAATCATTGAACTTTTTGCTCAGATAATAAATGGTCCTCTCCTTGCAACCTATTTCATCATGTTGACCCAAGACCACACCCATTGAATGCTACATTAATGCCAAGTAGAGCAACAGGGGACGTCCTGGTGTCAGAGGAACTAAGACTGGTGGTCATACCAGGAGCTTCTTGATTTTGTCAAATGCCTCCTAATACTCTTCATTCCAGCAGATCTGCACGTTCTTCCTTAAAAGCATGAAGATCGGCTCACAAATTGGTGTCAACTGGGCAATGAACCGATTGATATACTATAGCCGCCCTAGCATCCCTTGGACTTCTTTTTCTATTGTAGGTGGAGGGATCTCGATGATGGCTTTAGTCTTGTTTGGATCTACCTCGATCCTCCTTTGGCTAATGATGTAACCTAGCAGCTTGCCTAATGACACACCAAATACACACTTGTTGGGGTTCAAATGCAGCTTATATTTTTGCAAACGGTTAAAGAGCTTCCTCAAACAAGCAATGTGTTCATCAGGCTCCTTTGACTTAGCGATCTTATCATCCACGTAAACCTCGATGTCTTGGTGCATGAGATTTAGCGATCATATCATCCACGTAAACCTCGACGTCTTGGTGCATGAGATTGTGGAATAATGCTGTCATTGCCCTTTGATATGTGGCTCCGACATTCTTGAGCCCAAATGGCATAACTCTGTAGCAATACACTCCCCATGGGGTAATAAAGGACGTTTTCTCTATATCCTCCTCTGCCATTCGGATTTGATTGTAACCGGAGAATTCATCCATGAACGACAACATTTTGTGTCCGACAGTATTGTCTACCAACACATTGATGTGTGGGAGTGGGAAATCATCCTTTGGGCTTGCTTTATTTAGGTCCAAGTAATCAATATACATTCGAACCCGACCATCTTTCTTAGGTATTGGAACCACATTTGCTAACCATTCTAGGTAGAGGACGACCTTCAAGAAAGTTAACTTTGTGCTGTTTCATTATCTCCTCTTTCAATTTCAACAGCCAGTTCAGTTACCATCTACGCAATTTCTGTTTAACTGGTTTGACGTCAGGTTTAATAGGTAATGTGTGCACCACTACCTCAACGTCTAGCCCAACCATGTCATCGTAACTCCAGGCCCAGATGTCTACGTATTCTCGGAAGAGTTCAACAAGTTCTGCTCGGGCCTGTGCTGTGAGTCTGGCGCTTATTCGCACATGTAAGTTTGGGCCTTCTGGATCATCATCATAAGGTTGGAATTCTGGTGCATCGTGACTTTCCTCTTCTATTTCTGCATCATCTTCTTCTCCACATGCAATAAGCTCGAGAAGGACTTCTTGCTAGAATAATGGATCTTTGTCCTCAAAGGTGCACACTTTCTCAGCATTCTATCCTTGATAATGCTTTAGAATGGTTACCGTAACCCTGGTTTTCTTGTATGCACCTTTAATGATCTCAGACTCTACTATTTCCGAACTTATAGATGTATCTGGCTGTTCTACTTCTTTCACAGCCTTATTATGTAGACAAAAGTTTTTATTTTCATGATTTTCTTGTACAACATGTGTGACAGGTGGGCAGTTGTCCTGTGACTGACTGATGTGAGTGCTGCCGCCCACATTCCCTCTTGAGCCTAGCTCAGGATCTTTTTTTTTTTGGACCCCACTGCTCAAGTGGGGCCAAGACTGATAATACCACCTAGACCAGCCTCCTGGCTGATAGGAGATAAACTCCTCTGGTCTAGCGTTTAGTGATATGTTCTCTTCCAAGGACGTAATAGCAGACTAACCCTATGCAATTGTCTGCTCTACAGTGTGTTCTGTCATTATTGCTTTCCCCTTTTTACGCTTGAGCTCACTTTACGCATCTTTTGCCAATACCGCCAACTGCTCCTGAAACAGAACTTCCAAATCGCTGAGCATGCTGTCAACCTGTGCTACCACAGCATCTCCCTCATCTTCATCGGAAGCGAAATCCACATAATAGGCACTGGTAGTTTCTAACACCTCAAGTGATGATTCCGGTTGTCCTGACCATAAGCCCTTCAAAGTTGACTGATGTACTAAAGCTGCTACTATTAAGACTGCCCCTGCTGAATCCAAGACTGTAGTTGGACCTATAGAAAATCCTTCAACTGACTTCAGAGGTGGCAATGCCAGCATAGCTATCCCTAGTGGCATGAACGATATCGAATCCACTTTGGAATCCACAATTTCCTCCTCAGAGTTATAATCTTCCACACATATCCATTCTGACCCATTGACTGGTTTATCCTGCTTAGTCTCTGCAAGCACAAAACACTGATTGGGATCCAGCAATCTTGCACTAACAAAGTTAGTTAAATCTCGTGGAATAATGAGCTTTTGGAACTTATGATGTCTCGAGTATCCGTCTTGTGGTTTCCACTCATATCCCAATCCTTCAAACTCTCGCCTCTTCTCTATGACAGTTGGTTCAACGATTCCTTGGCCATTCCGCCCGAGAGGTGCTCCTTTCTCATAACCCCACCTCTGACACAAGTTCTCGACCATCAAAAAAGGATTGCCGAAAGTGAAAAATGGCTAGCACGCTCGAGAATCGGAATGAAATTGACTGGTTCAAATTGGTCAACACGATAAAGCACATCAGAAGGCTTAAGGTCAAAATGGACAGTATGGAGCGACACTGAAGAGACTACCTGAACCTTCTCCTTTTCAAGATTTTCCGCCATCACAATGACAATGTCGTTGTTCCAGTGGAACTTAATCATTCGGTGAAGGGTTGAGGGGATAACCTGATGCTTGTGGAGCCAAGGGTGCCCAAGTAGAAGATTGAAGGATGGCTCGAGGTCGACAACATAGAACTTGACCTCAAAATGAGCAAGACCAATGATTAAGGGAATGATCAAAATCCCTAGAGCATCATGATGCGTGTTATCGAATACTGTCATTTCTTTCACGGCTGGAGTAATGTCTTTGGATTTAAAGTCGACCTAGCTTGAAGTTCACAAAGGACAAACATTTAAACCAGCACCATTATCCACCAAAGTAAGAGGAATGCGGAAATTTTGGTGTTAGACCATGATGAACAGGGGTTGATTATGATTAGACCCTACTAGGGGAAGCTCTGAGCTAGAGAATGAAATGGCCTATGGCATGGCTATCATCCCTACCATGCTTTCCAAGGTTGATGGTTGTATTGTTGTGGAAACATGAGCGGCTTGGAAAACTCGGAGAAATGCCTCTTGGTGTTCAACCGAAGTATGGATTAGGTCCCAGATGGAGATATCTGCATTGAATTTCTTTAATTGAGTAGGGATGTTAGCTATAGGTAGGTCAGTCTTGGCAGTGGTGTGGTTAGCTCTTGAGATTGTCTCTTGAGGGATTTGATTAGGAATTTGATTTTTTGGTTGGGAAGATGAAGTTGTGGGCTGGCTTGTTTTGTTCATCGAGATCGGGGCCTTGTACACCCGTCTTGACAGCGTTACCTCAGAATACATTTCTGTGATATAGCTATAAGGCATGTAGTGAGTATCTTGTGTCAAGTTGATGACCACAGGAGCACAGGCCCTCAATTCCACTAGGACCAAAGCTGGTGGAGTTGGTGTTTGCATTTGGTGGGTCAGGTCATGCCATGGTTTGGCTAACAAACTGATTATTGATGGGGTGGATTGCATAGTAGGTTTTGCAGCCGTGCACCTCAGTCTGGCAGTTAGTTGGATCATATTGATTGCTGAACTGGAAGCTTCAATGAAAGATTGACTAAACTGATAGGGGAATGGATCTGAGACATCATGGATGAGAAGAGAAGGATCCAAAGGTGCAACCTCATCAGAAGAAAGGAAATAGACTCCCAAAGTTCCAGGTGCATGCTTAGGCAAGGGCCGGTTGACTATATTACTAGATGTGGATGCAAAAGAATGAGGTGTCTGTGCAGTGGGCACGGACTCTGCCTCCTATGCGTTGATGGTGATGACCTTCTGGTCAATCAAGTCCTAAATTGCTTTCCAGAGTGTATAGCAGTTATCTGTAGAGTGCCCCACGGTTCTATGGAAACTGCAGAATAAATCCACTTTAAACCACTATAGAAGTGGGTTTGGTGGTGGGCAAATTTCTGGAAGCCTTAGGAGAGATGTCACCTTAGGAAACACGACACTCAGAGGCTCAACCAAAGAAGTGTAATCCCTCTCGGGTCGTGGAGGTCGTCTTGGTCCTGGGTAGCGCCCTTGCCTTGCCGGTGTAGACTGGTAGACTGGCTTGATGTTGATGGTGATTCATGATGTGTGTGGTGCCCTAGGTGCAGGAGAGTAGACCACCTGATTTTGAGTTGGCGAGCTCACCATATTTCCCGACATAACGGGAGCTCCAACATATGCCACAACATTCTTGGCAAAATCCTTCTTCCTTGCATACCCAGTGTTGGATCCGTTGTTGCCACCATTGTTGCTATTTCCACCTGAAGCAATGGTCTGCTTTGCGAATGCCGGAAAGCTTCCGCTATTCAGTGAACTCTCGACACGAGTGCTAACTTTGATTAGTAATGCAAAGGTGGAAATAGGCTGGATGCTTAGTAGAGCCCCAGTGGTTGGTTGCGCTCCTTGAATTATTATTTTGATAGACTCTTCGTCAGAAGGTCTATCGCGAACATGTGAAGCAAGGGCTCGCCAACGCCCGACGTACTCCCCGAACGGCTCGTGGGGCTTCTGCCTTGTGATGACTAGGTCCTCGCGCTTTGGGACCATGTTGAGATTGAAGGAATACTATTCCAAAAATGCCTGGCTGAGATCATTCTAGGTCTTTATAGTGGCCATATCCAGGGATGTAAACCATTTCAAAGCTGGACCTGTGAGGCTTTTCTTAAAGAGGCGAATAAGAAGTCTCTTGTCAGCCTGTAACTGAGCGAGATGGCCGCAGTATGCCCTATAGTGTGAAATTGGGCAGCCTTTCCCATTGTATTTTTCAAATTTTGGGATATGGAAGTTCGAAGGGAGTATAGCCTCTGGGAAATAGTAGAGGTCCCAAAAGGTATAAGGCTAGCGGTCCTTGCCCTGCACTTGTCGTAGTGTTTTCTCTAGGTCATTCATCCTGGTGAGAAGTGCGTTTGGGGTTGCTGCTGACATTGATTATGCAGTTAGGGTAGGTCTCGTGTATATTGTATCCATAGCACCGGTGTGTTCTTCTAGATCTATCATCTTGCCACCTGATGCCGCGGTGTGATGATCAGCGTACCCGTATATGTGTGTTGTCTGTGGTGGAGTGCATGCTGAAGCCTGTATCTGATGCAAGGGTACAGGAATGTTATGTTGTGCTAGGCGTGGTGATGTGTGTGGGAGTAACAGTTGTTGGACAAGTATGGTCGGGTTCACAGGCCGTTGTACTCTTGTCAGCCCAAAAGGCGGACCACCAGCACATGGTGGAATATGTTGTGCATGCTGTAGTAGTGATACTATCAGCAGAGTAGCAGCGCCTGTCGCCGAGACAGCGAGAAGCTATGGCGACGACTACGGTGGTGGTGTGACTGGTGCAACCTGAAATGCCTGAGCAGGTGGAGCGGGGTCCTCAGGAATAGGACAAACAAGCGCAGTCAAAGTAGGATCCAAAGAGAAAGCCATGCTTTGTAGCTTCTGCGCAAGGGCCAGAAGTTGCTGAGATTACACAGTTATGGAACCGTCTGTAGCAGTACCGAGGGCCAGAAGAGCAAGTGGAAGTGATGTCACAGGGGGCTGGAAGTTCAAGGATGTTTCGGGTTGAAGTCCTACTGAAGAAGCAATCACAGCCAGTTGTGTATCAAGTGGAGTAGAGTCAACTAAAGGACAGGACATCATCAGATCAGATGCCTTAGTGGTAGTCATGGTAACTACCTCGGTCACGGGCTCCAGACAAACAAGGGTCTACCAGTGTCTTGAAACCAGAGGATAGGGAACTCCAAGCGCCCAAAAGTGGCTGTCATGGAGTGCAGGTGGAACGATTGATGTCAAAGTAAAAGGAAGAGGGGCGGAAATAGGAATCCCCTCTGGTGCAACTGATGCAAAGGTCTTAGAGGCTCGCTGGGCCATAACGGACCGCAAATGAGTAAAGATGGGGCTGCAATTGGAAACTAAAGGACTATGCCTACGAGGAGCTATCGTCAGAAGTGACGGATAGCTCAAGGAAAGATGGTTGAGAATAGTGCCTTGAGACTGAGGTCACAGAAAGGAACTCCCAGGCTTAGACCTAGGAACTCGCACACACGACTATACACTTGACAAAGAGGAAAAAAACCTAATGTGTTAGTGAGGAAGAGAAGACAAAACAACAAAAGAAGCAAGTGAGCTATGCAGTTGTTTGTTAAGGTGGCATGAATGGCACACATGCACATGAATGCTACTAAAATGCACTCTCTCACCAAGCATGTCCCACATGGGGTCGACCATATGGGATGCACTCATGGGTTTGGGTTTTGACTTTGGTCAGAAAAGTAAGGTTCCTATTCTAAACCCTGGCCAGAGTACAGGTAATGAACGGGTGGTGTGTTGGTGGCCTCGTCTCCTGCAGTAGTATGGAGCTGTACCCTCTACTAACATCGACACGACCCTAGACAAGTGGGTACAAACTAGCAACACGCCCTATACCAAAGCTATAGAACGGGTTGCTAGAATTGTCCTTCGCAAACTGTGGATGGACTCAGAGGAGAAAATGCATGCTTTCTAAAATACTCATTCATGCAATATGCTTTTTGGTCTTTTACTTGCGTTTTATTAAACCATGGGGAATTGTGAGCATTTGTCTCTAGTTATGCCTTATATTTGTTTGTCTGAGTTTGTGTGTTTAATTTTAATGAGGAAGGGAGGCAAACATGTCTCTACTCTCCTAACCATGGCAAATACAAAAAGGGGAAGAAAACACACAATCATGGCATCTAAATAGTCAATCAATCAAGAAAAGGCATGAATATGACATGTGCTAGTGTAGTGCTCACAAGTAGTGAAGAAAAGCAAGTATCAACAAAAAAGCATGAATCAGGTCGTGTGCATGTGTGGTGGCATAGCAATGGTGTAAAAAGGCACAAAAAGGCATGTTCAGTCAAATATGTATAAACTAACAAAACAAGCAAACAAGCACAAAGTATATAGACCAAAGACAAGTAAGAAACCCAAAACGAAAGCTAGAATCTAGTTATCCCCAACGGATTCACCAGTTCCTATGACCATGTCAGTGGAACCCTGCACGACTCTCCTAGGTGCGTGGAAGCACATGAGGAGTTCCGATACGGTCACGGTGAAGATGGTGAATTCAGAGAAGAAGACTGGGCTCGGAAACACCAAGGAAAGATAAGAAAGGATAAGGAAATGAGTCGCCACCTAGTCTTTTAATGGAAAGATGAGGAAAACCAAACACAACAGAAAAAATCTAAAAGAAACCAAAGCGAAGAAAACATATGCATGCTCAGTGCCTAATGGACGTAGTGCACAAATCAATGCGGGCCAGAGAAAGGGTAAGGATTCTTGTTACGCATGGGGAAGGGGTTAGGCACCCCAATGTGCCCGAAGAACTCGGTCTTTCTAGGTTTCCTGCCTACTAATGGTCTATTATATGTACGCTTGTCTATTCTGAATGCACATGCTTAAGATGACCGCGAAAACATTCCAAATCAAAGAGAAGAAATGACCAAAAGAAAAAATGATAATCTGAGGGACAATGTAGGCATTGCAAATGCCACTTTATTGTACGTTCATGGGCGAGGAGGAAATTCGTGAAAATCGAGAATACTCAGAAAGCGTTATGCAAATCAATGGAAACTCGAAGAAATCCAAGAAAATCAAATTGGGAAAAATAATCCTCATTCGGGTCAATGTCGGCATTATCAAGCCTGTTAATGTATATCCTTGGGCGATGGAAAATCAAATCAAATCAAAACTACGAAAGTCAGAAGAAATCCGAGAAACAATGTGAAAATTGAGTTTGAAACAAGTCAAAAGTGTGTGCATAATGCAAGAAAAACGACATGAGAAAATATGCATGAAATGGGAAACAAACTGTACAAAATGCATGTGTGAGTGAAAAATGTAAATTCCAGAGGCTTTTGTGCAAAATTCCCAAATTCTGAATGAAGACTAAAATTCTGAGACTAAATCAGCAAAAAATACATAGGAAAACACTTTTTATGTAATATTGAAAAAATTAGGGGTCAAATGTGCAAAATTGTGTATTTTTGGTCAAATTCAAGATTCCTAGGGTTCAATATGCAATTTTGTTAGTAAAACATGTACTTAATGCAATTCTGAAGCAAATCAGGGTTAAATGTGCAAGAAAAAGAGTTTATGTTTGAAAAACATGAAGTACAGGGACTGTTGTGCAATTTCTTCCAAGAAAATATGCATTCAATGAGAAATCAATAAAATTCAAGGACTAAAATGTAATTTTGAACACATCTGAGTATATATATAAATTCCCAGGGTTTAACTTGCAATTTAAACAAAAAAATATGCATTCAGAACTATTTTAATGAAGGTCAGGGTTTTAAATGCAATTTGTGAGCACATTTGAGTAAATGTTTGAATATATAGGGTTTAATTTGCAATTTTGACAGAAAAACATGCAATCAGAACTATTTCAACAAAGCTCAGGGTTTTTTATGCAAAATACTAGATTTAAAATGTAATAAAAGTAAATCAATGGGTTTATGTCAAAATTTTAAACTTGGAAAACATTAATAAGAAAGTACAGGGGTCACACTGTAATATTTCAAAGCAAACATTATTAAAATGATTAAAAATTATGTGTAGGGGCCTAATGTAAGAAAAAAGGACCTATTTGTAAGAAAAGAAGAGAATCAGAAAATTATTCAAAAGAAAACTTTATTTTTTATGTTTTTTAAAGAAAAAGAAACGACGGCCGTCGGCGATAGAACTTCGTCATCGATGACTGCCTGGGATGCTCTTCCGGGGCATCTCGATGCCTGATCATGCATCAAGCCCCACTAGAAGCAAGAGGAGAAGAAGGGGAGGAGATCCAATGGTCTGGATCCAATGCTCGACGACTGGAGTTGGCCTCCCACCTCCATCACTGTCGAGGCAACACTGACGACGGCGCCAAGGAAGAAGGTGGCTCCAGAGGCTACGGCGCGGCAGTCTAGGGCTCAAGTAGCTTGGGAATGTGGAAAGGAACATTTTCCTTCCTCCAGAGGCAATAATCGAGCCATTTCTCTCATCCTTTGGTCTTGCCTGTCGTTGACGTCATCCTCTCCAGTGAGCTTGGCAGTGGGCGATCCAGTGCATGATATAAGGTTTTGATTACTCCAGAGCTCTGGGGGCGTGTCAAGGAAGGTTCTTAGATGCTTGGAGCGACGCGACGGAGCTGGATGCACCGAATCCAACTCTAGTGCCAGTCGTCTTCCCCAGCGACGGCGACAGTGCGTGATCCCAGCGAGCAGCTCCTAGAGACTTGTCAAGGGCTTGAAACAACACGCCAGGGGTCAGAGAAGCAAGAGGAAGACCAAGGGGAGAGGATCAAGCGCTTTGGGGCACAAATCGATCACTGGATTCGTGCCCCCACCTTGGTTGCCGAAGAGCAGCTCTGGTGACGCCTAAAACCTTGATTCCAGCCAGGGAAACCCTTTAGCACTACTGGATTCGATTGGGGAAGGAAGAGGAAGATCTAGGAGACCACTTTTGATGACAATTGAGGTTAGAGGGATGCTTACCTGAGTGGACAGTGGTGAGGGCCGCCGAAGGTTACTGGAGCTCGATGGAGGTGGCCTGAAACTAGGATTTTTCTCCTCCCTGAGCTTTCCTTTTGCTCCTGGACCTCTTTAGTTGCTTTGGTTGTGAGAAAATAGCTTGATGGCTCTCCTTTCGGATTTTTCGAAGTTTTTTCTCTCCTTTTCTTTCCCCTTTTTTCTCTTGCAAATGGAGGGGTATTTATAGGCTTGCAATGGTTGGGGTTGTTAGAGTAGTTGGTTATGGTTAGTTAGAGGTTGTTGGAGGTTGTTATAGGTTATTTTGATGAAATGGGAAGTAGTTAAGTTTGTTTAGGTAGTTAGAGGTTGTTATAGGTTTGTTATGGTGAAGGTGGGAATTGGTTAAGTTTGTTTAGGTGGTTAGAGGTTGTTATAGGTTGTTATGTCGAAGGTGGGAATTGGTTATAGGTTGTTAGGGTTTGAAACTAGGGTTTAGGGTTTGACCTAGGATTTAGGTTAGAGTTTTGAATTAGGTTTGGGGTTTGATTTAGGGTTTAGGATTTGATTTAGGATTTGGTCGAGGGTTTAGTGTTTGGCTTAGGGTTTGAAAAAAGGGTTTAGGATTTGACCTAAGGTTTAGGGCATGATTTAGGGTTTGGGTTTGACTTAGGTTAGTTTGAGGGTTTTTTAGGGTTTTGAGTTAGTCGTAGGATTTTGACTAGGGTTTTGGATTGACTTTGGATTTTGAATTTGATTTAAGTGGATTTTAGGATTGTGAGTTATTTTTAGGGTTTTGAGTTAGTTTTAGGGTTTTGAACTAGATTTTTGAATCTTGATTTTGATTTAGGTTACTTTTAGGGTTTAAGGTCCCATTGCAGGCATATGGGGTGTCTACAATTACATCTACCCTAAGCCTCAACCAATTCACCAAAATGAGCCCACAACCCAAGAATTGAGCCTAGATCTTTGCCAGGCGCACCAAGGTGACACACCTTGATGGCGCACTAAGGTGGCGCACTACCCGATTTCCAGATGCCCAGCCTGTTCGTCTTCCCAACTTGGCCATGTCCCACACTGTCATTTATTCAATGACTGTTGTGTCCAAGCCTCAAGTTGTATTCCCCTATCATTCCCACGTAGTGTCCCATGGTTTCCAAGGCCTTTGGCATTCAAAGACACTTCAATTTGTAGCCTTTTAAGCCTATCCAACATAGAATTCTGCCTTTTTTGGCTCCTTTTGGCTAGAACTTGGAGACGGGAGAAGGAGCCTTTTCCTTCTCTCCTTCTCAAGCCAGCATCACCACCACTAGAGCACTAAGAATAGGCCCACCAACAGTGCCTACCCACTCGCTGTGTAGCCCTTTTTCGGGCCATCTAATAGCCCTTTCCAGCCATCTAGCAACCCCTATGCCAACCATGCCATAGCACCAGACGCCCAAGTGCCCACTACCTCCTTTCTTGGACACCGCCCACACCACAACCACCATCCTCCGTCTGCCTCTGGCATCACCAAGTGTAGCTAGCCTTGATGGAGCTGTTGCGAGCTGCTCGTCGAGAGGACAACCCACACACATCCACAGTTAAGCCTCCTTCTCACAGTGCATGCCAGTACATTGTTTCCATTCATGTTGCCTTGTTTATCCATGTTTAGTTAGCATGTTAAAAAGGCATAGAGTTTTTCCCACATCAAGCATGTTTATTGCCATTCATGCAATAATTTTTTCATACTACACTGCATTCATCCACTAGTATAGCCTCGCTACCTTTCTCTTAGCCCCATCCATCCATAGGAAGCACCGGAATGACTCGTTGGAGCCGTGGTTGTGGTTTCCAGCCATGGGTTGCTGGAGAACCCATTTTTCGATCATGGAGGTGGGGAGAAAGGAGGAGCCAAGTCTAGGTTTGTCTCATTGCACGAGCATGATCCCTAACATCTAGGCAAGCTCACCCAACACCCACAAGCACGTAGGATTGCATGCATTTAGCCCAGCATCAACATCAAGCTTGCTATTAGAAACAAAATACCTAGGGTGCACCAAACTAGTGCACCATGGAGGCACACCAACCTAGCACACCTCCCTAAAGCACCATGTTGGTGCACCAAACTGGCACACCTTCCAGGTGTACTAGCCTGGTTTTAGGGTGCAAATAGTGGTTTTCGCACACTGGTTTGCATGCCCTCTTGATTGCTTTTAGCTGTGGTTTTCACAGTGCACATTCATGGTTGTACCATGGTCATGCCTACTATGACCATGACGGTGGAACCCTACACGACTCTCCTTACCAGTGTGTGGAAGCACACGAGGAGTCCTGATACAGTCACGACGAAGATGGTGAATCTGGAGAAGAACACTAGACTCAGAAACACTAAGGAAAGATAATAAAGGATAAGGAAAGGAGTCGCCACCTAGTCTTTTAATGGAAAGACGAGGAAAACCAAACATGAAAGAAAACCAAAAAGAAAACAAGATGAAGAAAACTTGTATGCTCTATGCCTAATGGATGTAGTACACAAATCAATGTGGGCCAGAGAAAGGGTAAGGATTCTTGTTACGCATGGGGAAGGGGTTAGGCACCCTCATGCGTCTGAGGAACTCGTTTTTTCTAGGTTTCCTACTTGCCAATGGTCTATTGGGTGTGTGTTTGCTTATTCTGAATGAATATGCTAAAGATGACTGGAAAACATGCCAATATAAAGAGAATAAATGAAATCAGCGAAAACTCGAAGAAATCCGAGAAAATCAAATTAGGGAAAATAATCCTCATTCGGGACAATGTCGGCATTGTTAGGCCTGTTAATGTACGCCCTTGGGCGATGGAAAGCCAAATTAAATCTAAAAATGCGAAAATCAGAAGAAATCTGGGAGACGATGAAAAAACCAAGCTTGAAATGAGTTATGAATGCGTGCACGATGAATGAAAGAAGGCACAAGCAAATATGCATGAAAAAGTGCAACAAAATGTGTAAAATGCAAGTGAGACCGTAAAATGTGAATTCTAGGGGCTTTTGTGCAAAAATCTCAAATTCCGAACGAAAACTGAAATTCTGAAGCTAAATCATCAAAAATACATAGAGAAAACATTTCATGTAATTTTGAAGAAATCTGCGGTCAAATGTGCAAAATTGTGCATTTTTAGTCAATTTAAAGATTCTTAGGGGTCACAATGCAATTCTGCCATCAAAACATGTATTTAATGCAATTCTATGGAAATTCAGGGTAAAATATGCAAGAAAAGGAATCCATGTTTGGAAACAGAAAGTTTAAGGGGCTGACAGTAATTTTACCCTAGAAACCATGCATTTAGTGTGAAATCAGTAAAGTTCAAGGGCTAAAATGTAATTTAAGTCTCATTGGAACAAATATTTAAATTCCAAGGTTTAACTTGCAATTTGGACAGAGAAATATGCATTCAAAAGAATTTTAATGAAGCTTAGGGGTTTAAATGCAATTTAACCAGAGAAATATACACTCAAAATCATTTTCATGAAACTTAGGATTTTAAATGCAATTTAATTGGAGAAATATGCATTCAGAATTATTTAAATGAAGCTTAGGAGTTTAAATGCAATTTTACCAAAGAAATATGCATTCAGAATTATTTTCATGAAAGTTAGGGGTTTTTTGTCTATTTTTTAAGCTTGGAAAATATTATTAAGAAAGCTTAGGGGCCACATTGCAATATTTTCAATTCAAACTTTATTCAAACGATTTAAAAAAATGTGCAGGGACCTAATAGTAAGGAAAATGACCTATTTGTAAGAAAATAAGGACATAAATGTAACAAAACAAAAGTTTCAGAAATTTAATCAAAGAAAACTTATTATTATTATTTTTTTAAAAGAAAAAAACTCGACGGTCGCCGGTGATGGAGCTCCGCCGTCGACGACCGTCAGAGGGGTTGTTGGAGGCTATCTCATGGCTTGATCTAAAATCTGACCTCATGGGAAGTAAGAAGGGAAGAGGAGGAGACGATCCAACGGTCTGGATCGAAGATCAAATGGCTGGAGTGGGCTACTCGTCCTCCTCGCCGTCGGGGCATTCTGGTGACGACGTCAGAGAAGAAGGAGGCTACTAGAGGGCTGCGGCGCATGATCCAGGGGTCCAAGAAGCTGCGGAACGTTGAGAAGAGCATTTCCGCTCTTCCAGAAGCGAGAATGGGACACATCCCCCATCCTCGAACCAAGCTCGCCGTCGACGCAATCCAACTCCAGTGAGCTCGACTGCCGTGGCTGTCTAGGGCACGTTGCTTGGATCTGAAGGCTTCGGAGCACTGGGGGTATGCCGTGGAACGTTTCTAGAGGCTCAGAGAAGCACGGCGGGGCTGGAGGCACGGGATCAACCACTGGTTCAGTCGTCTTCTCCAGCGACGGTGACGATGCACAACTCCAGCGATCTTTTGGTGCAAGCTTCTGCAGCGACTAGAACAGGGTTTCGACGGGTGGAGAAGCAAGAGCGAGGTCTGGGAAGGAGGTTCGAGCACTTTGGGGCTCGAATCAATGAGTGGATTTGTGCCTCCACCTAGGCCACCGAAAAATCGCTTCGGTAAGGCCTAGGATCTCAATTCTGACCAGAGGAGACCTCTGGACCTGTTGGAATCGATCAAGGAAGATAAAGGGGGACCTAGGAGAGCATTCTTAACATGTATGGAGGCTTGTAGAGGGCGTACCTAGTCTGACAGTGGAGTGGATGGTCGGAGCTCATTGGAGACCACCGGAGCTCGTCGGAAACTCAAAATTCTCCCCTCCACGAGCTTCCTCCTTGCCCTAGGATCACTCTCGTAGCTCTAATTAGGAGAAAAAGCTATGGGAAGCTCCTCTCTCCATTTTTCCAAAAGTCCCCTTTTCACTTGCAAAAGGGGCTATTTATCGGCTTCCCAATGACTTGGTTGATTGTTATGGCTAGAGTGGATGGTGGTTAAGAAGAGGTGGGAAGTAGTTAAGGTGGTTGGAGTAAAGTGGGAAGTAGTTAAGTTTGTTGGAGAGAAGTGGGAAGTAATTATTTTGGTTAAGAAGAGGTGGGAAGTGGTTAAGTTTGTTGGAAAGAAGTGGGAAGTAGTTAAGTTTGTTGGAGTGAAGTGGGAAGTAGTTAAGTTTGTTGAGGTTTGACTTATGGTTTAGGTTTTGACTTAGGGTTTGACCTAGGTTTAGGGTTTGGATTAGGCTTATGAATTTAATTTAAGTCTTAACTTAGGGTTTGACCTAGGTTTTAGGGTTTATAGGACTTTTTAGGGTTTTGTTTGGTTTTTTAGAGTTTTTCTAGGGTTTTATGATTTTGTTTTGTATTTTAGGGTTTTTTAGAGTTTTATTTCCTTTTTTTAGGGTTTTTTAGAATCCTGTTAGGATTTGGTGCATTTGCAAGCATATTAGGGTGTCTACACCTACATAGTTTCATCACCATTCACCCATGTTTGCATTAGTTTTGCATCTAGTAAAGTGGTGATGTTTACTACTTGAACTCTTGTGAATCGATTGCCCTTTAGGGCTTCACCAATGCAATTTCTTTGTGCTGGCATATGATTCAGAGTCTGGGTAGTGCGATTGAGCAATTAGTTTAGTCCACCACTAGTTTTGCATGACATCAACGCATTTGCATATCACTTAGCATAATACACGCATGCATTAACATCATGTTCTCATTCATATAGAGCTATGATGCAAGTTGTATTGTTTTCTTTTTACCAGACGATATTGCCCCACAGATGTCCCTTGTTGATTTTATCGATGCAGTTATGCTTTGGTTAATAACCAATGCAGCGTTACTGAGCGTCAGGTTGCATGCATTTCCACCCATGCCCACATTTGGCATATAATTGAGTATGCATTGTAGACATTGGCGAGCATACATGCATAAGGCACTATGTGAGCGATAAGCTTAGAAAAATCAAATTTTTGGGCATGTGGGGGTGTCTAACACCTTGCCCCACACATAATAGGAATCCTTGCTTTATCTGGCCTGCAATGACTAAAGTGCTGCATCCCTTAGGCATAGAGTATTGCATTTGCATTTGCATATGGCTTTCCTTGTCTTCCATTTAAGTAGATAAGGTGGTGACTTCTGTTTTGCATCCTTTCAGCCTTTTGCCAGGAGTTTTTTTGTGACTTTTTTCCTTCTCGTGCACATCAGCCTCTCGTACCTCGCACGAAGTGTTCGTCGACATGGTTATAGGAACTGGCAACCAGATTTTGGCTTTCGTCTTTGCTTTTTTTGCTTGCACAGTCTTTTGCTTTTGTTTGCCTTCATTTGCATCAACCTATTTTGTCATCTTATTTGCCTTGGCTTGTTATAACATGCATGCTTTTATATGCCTTTTGCTTGCTAAATGTTTTCTCTTTATACACTCATGCTATGTCATTGCACTTGCACATGCCATGTTGCCTACCTTTTGATGTGATGGATGTTTTACTTTTTTCACCATCATTTTAATACGACATATGCACATGCCATGCTCATGCTTTATGTTTGATGTGTGCTTGTTTGCCTGCCATACTTTGGCGTTTTCTTCCCCTTTCGCATTTACCATCTTAGGAAAAGTAGAGACTTCTTTGCTTTCCCTTACTGGCTTAACATAAAACTCATAAAAATAAAGAGAAAATAATTAGGCAGAACTAAAGACTTCAATGCACTCTCTCCCCTATTTGGCTTAATAAAATGTAAATAAAAGACATAAAGCATCTCATATGAGCATTCTAGAAAGCATGCATCTTCTCCTCCCTTATGTCCACCCACAGTTCGAGAAGAGCAGTCCCGGTCTCTCATTCTAAAGCTTTGGCATAGGATGAGTTGTCGGTCTGCTCCCCCTTGTTTGGGGTGTGTTAGTAGAAGGTATAACCCACTACATTGGCAGGGATCAAGGCTACCAATGCACCACCCTTTCATTGTCCTAGCTTTGGCCAGGATTTAAAGTGAAATCCTTACTTTCTACCCAGAGTCAAAAACCCATTACCCTAGCATAGCCATAATATGGCATTCATCTGTATCATGCATACAACCTTAATCACTTGCATTGCATCTTTTCTCTGGCTCTTACCTATTGTTGTTTTACTTGTTTACACAGGTAGCTTGGCGTGAGGTCCATAGCCTGGAACTTGAGTGTCTCTGTCTCAGGTAGCCTCCCGTGGTCCTTTCCCCTCTTTTGAGTTCACCACTATCAGCGATAGCTCATCCTTGTCGCTGTAATTCTTATGTTCCCTTGTAACTTTGTCTCTGTCCTATCGCGGTCTACTATGGCCCAGTAAGCGAATGAGCCTCCTTTTTATGCTCTACGGAGATCCCACTTTTGGCTCCTCCTTCTCCTATCTTGTCCCCTTCTACTCCTTCCTCCTCTTCCCATGTGCATCACTCTTGAGTGCATGAGGAATCCGTACTTCCTTTGGGGCAAGGGCAAACCCTCATCGAGCAGGAGCCCATCGCCAAACGTCCATTGATGACCACCATGTCTGCTCCGTAGGTGACACCTGTTGTTCCTTCCCAGGGCCTTCCTGTTACCGCCCCCCATCTAGCTGTGGCAACCTCTACGACGAGTTCTTTACCCATTGTTCATCCTAGTCTTCAACTACCTCTCGCATCTGCCCCATTCTCACCTTCATCCCATGGCGTTATAGCCAATGTGCCCTTGTCTATGCATTTGCAGCATATGATAGCTCTTGTGTAGCAGCTACAGGACTTGGTGTTCACACGCAATCTTGCGTTGGCCCCATTTGTCTTCAACCCAGAGGTTTTGTTGTACCCTGCCATATCTCCACAAGCACACTCCACTGCACCTCTATCGCTAGTGATCACAGCACTTTCCCAGCCTCTTGCATTTGCACAACACTTTGCACAACATGCACATCCATTATCTGGTGGCCAATCCTTCGATTTTGTAGGACCACAACTTCCCTCGAGCCCATTGCACGGCACCGAGCTAGTGCAACCACTGCTGCTCCCACACATTGCACCACACACAACACAACATGGTATCCACCCTTCTCCTTTGCATCATGCACCCGCTCCTGCATTCATGCCACATCATCTTGCACCTTTGCATGGGTACGCTGCCCCTCATGTTTCGACACTAGGATGTATAAGGGTTGATTTGGAGGAACGCTCACATGTGACCCATACAGCATACGTGGGACCCACCTCAGCAGCAATATCATCGACAACGGTAACCTCAAACACCCTCCTTGCTAGGATGGACGATCTAGAGACGATAGTTCATCAAGTGCAAGGCGAGGACCACCAACCATACCAATTCCATGACCTTTACTACTTTCTAGAAGCATCACTTCCAGTGAAATTCCACATCCTGGAATTCGAGAAATATAATGGTAGAGGTTGCGCAATCTAACATTTGAAGGCATTTTGTGGAGATCTCATGTCGCTCTAGGATGATGAGAGGCTTTTGATACACTTATCTAGAAGAATCTGACTGGACCTACCCTTAACTGGTTCACTTCGTTGGACATGACCGCAATCAAGACTTGGAATGTCCTCTCCCATGCATTCCTGGAGTAGTATTCCTTCAACCTTGAATCAATCCCTAACCATGAGGATCTTGTCACAATTTGGTAGAGACACCATGATCCATTTCGGGAGTACGTCGGCAACTAGCGTGCCATAGCCTTCCAAGTGCATGATAGACCCTTTGACTAGGAGTCTATCACAATTGTTATCAAAGGAGCGTAGCCAGCAATCAGGTCTCTGCTTAGCATTCAACCCATCTCATCCTTTGCATCTCTAATTTGGGTTGGCATGCATATGGATAACTCATTGTGAAGTGGGAATTTCCCTACACTCTCTGCATTTGTCAAGCAGGCGACCACCACTGACAGTAGCTACAGCAACACCTCCGACATCAGCAACCCCAAGATGGAAATCGCCGCATGCGTCCAACCTCCTGCAGCACCTACCGAGGTGGAGAGTCAACCTGACACAAATTGTTTAGTACTTGAACCTAGTTGTCCATGCATTGCACACACACCCTCCAACGTTGATCCCATGCATCACATCGCACCAACTCGACAAGGATGGCAACCTGGGCGAAAGCAACCCCACCGTGCTGAAAAGGATTACACTCCTCTTATGGAGCTGCTAAGTGTCATTTTCCCTAAGGTTGAGTCATTTTTGAAGCTCCTAAACCCTCGTTTGTTGCTGATCTTGATCCCTGGCGGTATGATACAAGTGTGTACTGCAGTTTTCATCGTCAAGATGGGCATTCGATAGATGGTTGCATCACTTTGCGGGATGTCGTTTAGAACTTGATCGATTGGAAGGTTGTTAGCATTAGCTCATTGAAGGCAGAGCCTACCCCTACATTCACTCCTGCACAAGAATCTACACTTGCACTAGTGCACCTAGACTAACCAAACACATCTTCGTCCGAGTTTTTGGATCCTGGGCATTGTAGGCTTGGGGGTCTTCTTCCTTTCCCCTATCCCTTCTGGTTCTAGTCTTTCTTTGATGAATCTTGTTGATCTCATCGATCCCTCTTCTCCTTATGCTCTTGTCCCTTCCTCGTTGACCGGACGAAATGTCCAAGTAAGCAAGGGAGCCGCTACCATTGCATGACCGGACAAAATGTCCAAACTTCGTAAAGGCCTTGTAACTCTAGGAGGGAGATAAAATGCTAGGGTGACTGAGCAAGCGAGCAAAGGAAAAAATACATATGCATGAGCATAAAAGAAAAATTAGATAGAAGGCAAAGACAGAAGTCATCCCAAGAACAAGAAGCACATGGCATAACTCTATACCCCACCACACCTTGGAGAGGAGTCGGAGCATGTACCTTGACGCCTGCACCATTGAGGGACTGGCCACCCCCTCTTGCAGCAAAGCCTCCAACCTAGATCAGGTACTTATTACCTCCATGCTAGGGATAGAGCGAATCCATGTGCCTATTAGGGAGCAAAAGAAATCAATGATCTCAAAAAAAAAGCAAGTGCAGGACCCCAAAGAGTTTGGCATTCAGCCCGGTACACCACACCACCCAATACAGCAAATTTGAGCACCACCAATCACCCATCGACAGCCACCCACAGCTTGCGAGTCTCAGTAGGGTCCATTGTGTTGAGGGCGCCCTCCTCTTTCTATAGGCATATAGCTTTCCAATGTAACTAAGGGCAACAAACAAACAAAAACAAACATAAAAATTGCATCTAGTCAATAGGGCATGTTTACTTATTCAAGCAATAAAACCATGATTCATTAGCATACTTGCATGCAGTAATAAAATCCTCTCCACCAGTCATTTCAATAACTACTTTGCTAGCTCGAACCTTTATGCCTACATATTGCATTGTCTTGCAGGTTTCCACCGAGCACTTTCAACCAAGGGCATGTCAACTGCCTTTTGGTTAAAGTACCCATGCAACTGTTCAACGAAATGCATCCCATTCTTTTAGAGCCAAAATCACATATGTATGCCTTCAGAGACTAGCAAACAAACATCGTCTCACCTCAGTCAGCACCAGCTTTAGCCATTCTAGCGGTCCAATGTGCACATGTAGTCGCAGCCTGACCTCCCGTTTCCTTTTCTTTCATTGCACCCCTTTCTGGTCCTGTTTGCCTACCACGTGGGTGGTTTGTGATGATCGACATGCCCTGTTTTAGTCATTCTAGGCAAAACGTTGCATGTCTGCCTTGAGATCATTGCATACCCACTAGTGGTATTGGGTATTCCTATGGTAGTTCAACTTGATACCAAGGGCATCTGTTCTGCCCTAGTATCTCTCAACCTATCCACGACCACCTTCTTATCTTGTTCACTCCTCGATACCAAGGGCATGTTGGCTATCCTTTGGTATCGTCCATCCCCATTTGGGCTAGTAACCCAAACTACTCAGTTGACATCTGTTAATTGTCAGCGCCTTCTGCTTGACAAGTCTTGTCTTGTCATGCACTTCCTCAGCTAGGCTGGCACCCTTAACTGCCATAAGGTCGTCTTCGGACTTCTGCTACACTTTTGAGTGTAATATTCCCATTACCTTTGTGCATACTTCGTGATAGGTTTATGGATCTGTCATTGCCCTACTCGACTGATAGCCTCGTTGGGCTATCTTTTGTGCCTCATCTTCCAGCAAGTGGGTTTTGCACTTGCCATGCCCCTCCTCTCCTTTGGTTGATAACCCTAACTATTCGGTGATGGGTCTGTTAACTTATGATGTGGTTGATAACCCTAACTATCCACGATGAGTCCGTCAACTTATCATTGGGCAGATAATCACAACTATCCGGTGATGAGTCTATCAACTTATCATACCCCTTCCGTCGGTCGGTGGGCCAATCAACTTTGTCTGATGCCCCACTTTGTGCAAGTTTTACGGTCTACCATGCCTTTTCATGTTGGTTAGCCCTTAACTTGTCACCCGACGTTGCATTATCATCATCGCATTTCACCGCATCCCATTGCATCTCTCAGCATATCACTGCATGCCCCTACATAAGTGTAACATATCATTACGTTTCATTGCATGTCTTTGAATATCACTGCATGCCCTTATATAAACATAGCATATCATTACATCCCATTGCACTTTTCTGCGTATCATTACATGTTATTTGATAGGCTTTTCATGTTGCCACACCGCATTGCATTAGCATATCATTACATTCTGTTGCACTCCTCTTCATCTTGTTGCATGTTATTATATAAACATTGCATCTTGTCGCTTCGCATTGCACTAGCATTGCATCAACCGTACATTGATGTTCCCATAGCATCATAGCATCATGCCCCCAGCTTTGCACTATTGCATTCAGCACTACGAACTCAGCAAGTCACCCTTTGCATTGCATGCAAGTGACTTGTCCTCGGCGCTACTTGCTCTGTGTGCTATGCATCACATCGCCTGTCTAACACCACATGCATACTACTTTACCTACATCAATCGCTTTCATGCTTGCCATGTCATCCGTAGCATTGAGTGCTAGTGATTCGTCCTCAGCATTACCTGCTCATTTTGGTATGTTACGCATTGCGTGCCCAACACCACATGTATTGACCATCAAACCACCTTACTTGCATGATCACCTCGTTGGCGTTGCATGCTTAGCATGCCACCCACAACATTGGGTATCAATGGCTCTTCTTCGGCATTGCCTGCTCAACATGGTATCCTCAGCATTATGTACCCAACTTCGCACAACCATCTCCCTCATTGCACATACCACATCTACATCATTGCATAAGCATTACATACTCATATATTCCCATTGACATTGTGCAAAGCTACACATATCCTTCGTGGAGCTTAGCACACACACACACGCAACACACGCATTTGCATTCCAACAATGTATTTGCGCCATCATGCATTCGCATTTGCATTGTCAACATGGTTTTCGCACTTGCATTGACATTCTAGCATTATGTTCACATCAGTGTTCGCATTTGTTTTGGCATCATTTTTCCATCTACATTTGCATTGTGGCAACAAGTCAAGA
The DNA here is from genome assembly GCA_024699735.1 of Posidonia australis. Classification (NCBI taxonomy): domain Eukaryota; kingdom Viridiplantae; phylum Streptophyta; class Magnoliopsida; order Alismatales; family Posidoniaceae; genus Posidonia; species Posidonia australis. Next base: position 910 of record JAMKQA010037029.1, on the reverse strand, counting down.
TTTTAGGTGCATCCATCGCATAAGTGGCTCACCCCAACAGTAAACACCACCTCCTACTTGGCACCAATTGGTGTGTCTTTTGTTTGCCCAGAGCATCGGTCTCAGTTCCATCCATCCCTTGACCTTGCTCAAGGAGAGGCATTTGTAGACACCCAACTTTGGCAGTTGCTCGTAGATAGACTCATTTGACTGAATTTGCTCCAGTGGCGACGAGGCACAATCCAAAACAAAAGCCCAACACACACCACAAACTACCCCAAAGCCATACACCTACCCTAAGCCTCAACCAATTCACCAAAATAGACCCACAACCCAAGAATTGAGCCTAGAACTATGTCAGACACAGTAAGGTGGTGCACCATTGTGGCGCACTAAGGTGGCTCACTGCCCTATTTCTAGACACCCAACCTGTTCGTCTTCCCAAATTTGCCACGTCCCACACTATCATTTATGCAATGATTGTTGTGTCCATGCCCAAAGTTGTATTCCCCTATCATTCCCACTGTAGACACCCCAAATTTCCAATTTTGCAGGATGAGGATCTGGTGGCTGAGCTTGAACCTTGGTTGAGCCAATTTGGGCCCACAAACCCTCATTAGGCCATTTAATTCATGGAAACCCAATTGGGCCCATGAAGGCCCACTTAGGCCCACTAAACCCTGATTGAGCCCATTTGGGCCCATTACACCATTTCAAGCCTATTTGACTTCATGCAAACCCATTTTGGTCCACAAGGCCCATGAAGCCCGTTCAGGCCCACACAAGCCCGCATAGGCCCATGGAGGCCCATGAAACCCACAATGGCCATAATAGATTAACCTACATTTCCTCTTACTTGATTTACCAAAGTTTAGCCTACTTCTCAAAAATCAAACCAATTTCCATCAATTACCAAAGTTTCTCTTTACAA
>JAMKQA010037028.1:0-21960 GCA_024699735.1 Posidonia australis | reverse complement strand
TTTTCTTTTTTCTGTCTTTGCATGATTTTTCATGTTATGGTTTTCCTCGTCTTCCATAATAGATTAGGTGGCGACTCCATTTGTTTTGTGTTTTTCGACGTGATTTTGCCGTCCGATTTCGCATTCATTTGCGGAATCTCCTCGCCAGCATGGTTACATCATCATCTAGCATACCCGCTTCTGGAAGAAGAAGAAGGTTCCTCTCGATGCCCTGAAGCCTCCGTGACCTCCGGATCGCCGCACCGCAGCTCTAGCAGTCTCCCTTCTTCCCCGACGCCATCGCTAGAGTGCCTCGACGGCGAGGTAGGTGGGAGCCCACTCCCACCGTCGGAGCCTCGATCCAGGCCATTGGATCTTCTCCCCTCTTCTTCTTTCTTGCTTTCCACGGATCAGACCACAGGAAAGCCTCTAATTGCCTCTCCAGCTGTCGTCGACGATGGAACTCCTTCGTCGACGGCCGCCGTTATCATTTTCTTTTAAAAAATAAAAAAAACTTTTTTTATTTTAATAAACTTCTAAAATTTCTGATTTGTTATACTTAGGTCCTTTTCTTTATTGCAAATAGATCCTTTTCTTACATTTAGGTCCTTAATCATTTTTCCTAAATCATTTGAATAAAGTTTTAACTGAAAATATTGCATTATGCTCCCTGAACATTCAAAATAATGTTTTCCAGGTTTAAAAGTTTAACAAAAACCCCTAGAGTATCTTTTTATGCATATTAATCCAATGTCTTTGCATTAAGGACCTTGAACTTTTTGAAACCTTTCTGAATGCATATCTCTCTGGTTAAATTGCATTTTAGCCCCCACACTTTACAGATTTCACACTGAATGTCTGTTTTCTAGGGTAAATTTGCTGAATTGCCATTGAAACTTTCATGAATCTTTTTCTTGCATATTTTACCCTCAATTTCCACTAAATTGCATTAAATGCATGTTGTAGTGGCAGAATTGCTTTTTAACCCCTAAGAAACATCAATTTGACCAGAATTGTACATTTGACCGCAAATTTCTTCATAATTGCATAGAATGTGTTTTCCTATGTATTTTTCATGATTTGGGCTTTAGAACTTCGATTTTATTCAGAATTAGGGCTTTTTGCACAAAGGCCCCTGGAATTCGTATTGTTACACTCACACATGCATTTTGTACATTTTTTACATTTTTTCATGCAAGTTTTCTTACCTTTTCTTCCTTACATTGTGCACGCATTTCTGACTTGCTGCGAGCTTGGTTTTCTCGCTGTTTCCCGGATTCTTTCCGATTTTTGTGTCATTTGACTTGATTTTGCTTTCCATCGCCCGAGGATGTATAGTAAAAGGCTTATCAAAGCCGACATGGTCCCGAAATGAGGATTATTTTCCCCTTTTTTATTTTCTCGGATTTATCCCAATTTCCGCTGATTCGCAAGACGCTTTTCGAGAATTTCTCGATTTTCATTATTTTCCTCATCGCCCAAGGGCATACAGTAAAGCGGCATTCTCAATGCCTACATTTGACCCTTGGATTAATTTTTTCCCTTTATTTCATTTTTCCCTTTGATTTGGCATGTTTTCAGTCATCATTAGCATGAGCATTCAGAATAAGCAAGCAAACACCCATTAGACCATTGGCAAGTAGGAAACCTAGAAAGACCGAGTTTTCTCGGGCGTATGGGGGTGCCTAACCCCTTCCCCATGCGTAACCAGAATCCTTACCCTTTCTCTGGCCCGCATTCATTTTGTGCATCATATCCATTAGGCACGGAGAACACAAGTTTTTCTGCATCTTGTTTGCTTCTTGGTTTTCTTGTGTGTTTGGTTTTCCTCGTCTTTCCATTAAAAGACTAGGTGGCGACTCCTTTCCTTATCCTTTTTATCTTCCCTTGGTGTCTCCAAGTCTAGTCTTCTTGTTCGGATTTACCATCTTTGTCGTGACCATATCGGGTCTCCTCGAGTGCTTCCATGCACCCGGTAGGGGAGAACCGTGCAGGGTTCCACTGGCATGGTCACAACAGCATTTAGCCATGATAAATTGTGCCAATAGGAGGGTTCTAGCAGAGTGTCCAGGCCAAGGCTAGTGTCTGGTACAAGGCACCAGACCGGGTGAGCCTAGGAAGATAATATCTACTATTAAGGCCTATTATCATCAGACAAGAGGTAGTGTGGGTTATTTGGCCTGTGTGATTGTTTCTACTTCGCCTGTGATTGAGATTTAGGATTTACCAATGGTGTAGGAATATCCTGATGTTTTCCCAGAGGAATTGCCCCATATGTCACCGCACAGGGAAGTAGAGTTTATGATTGATTTGGTACCAGGATCAGGTCCTATTTCCAAGGCTCCATACAGGATGGCACCTACTGAATTAAGGGAGCTCCGAAAGCAACTGCAAGAACTGATGGATAAGGGATTTATTCATCCCAGTGTTTCACCTTGGGGAGTATCGATTTTGTTTGTTAAGAAAAAGGATGGTTCACTTCGGCTTTGTATAGACTATCGGATGTTGAACCAAATAACTGTTAAGAACAAGTATCCACTGCCTAGGATCGATGATTTGTTCGATCAATTGTAAAGAGCATCCGTGTTTTCCAAGATAGATCTGAGATCTGAATACCATCAGTTGCAGATCGGTGAGCCAGATGTGCAGAAAATAGCCTTTCGCACCTGCTATGGACATTATGAGTTTCTGGTTATGCCGTTCGGGTTGACGAATGCTCCAACTGCTTTAATGGATCTGATGAATAGAGTGTTCAGGCCCTATTTGGACCAGTTTGTGGTCATCTTTGTGGATGATGTCCTGGTGTATTTTCCAGATGTTCAGACCCACCAAAGGCATTTGAGGATCATACTGGAGACATTGAGACAACATCAGCTTTATGCCAAGTTCTCCAAGTGTGAGTTTTGGCTGGAAGAAGTGTCCTTCCTTGGTCATATCATTTCAAAGGAAGGCATCAAGGTAGAACTAGCCAAAGTAGAGGCTATAAGCAGTTAGGCCAAACCAAAAATAATAACTAAAATCAGAAATTTCCTCAGCCTAGTAGGATATTATAGGAGATTTATCTCAGATTTCACCAAGATTGTTGCACCATTGACCAGGCTGACCAGAAAGGAAGTGCACTTTGCCTGAGATTGGCAATGCGAGGAGAGCTTTAATGAGGTGAAGGTTCATCTGGTGTCAGCCCACGTTTTGACTTTGCCCTCTAGGAGTGGCGGTTTCACAGTTTATAGTGATGCCTGTGGGACTGGTTTGGGGTGTGTGCTGATATAACATGGTAGGGTGGTGGTGTATGTCTCACACCAATTGAAAGATCATGATAAGAATTTTCCCACCCATGACTTGGAGATGGCAATTATTGTGCTCGCCTTGAAGATTTGGAGGCATTATTTGTATGGCGAACAGTTTGGAGTGTACACAGATCATAAGAGTCTGAAGTACATCTTCACTTAGAAGGATCTAAACCTGAGACAGAGGCACTTGGTGGAATAATGTAACACCCGTAAAATTCATTTTTGTAATTATTTACATTTTATGAATTTATTTCCTGGACGGGTGTTACTATTCGGAGGCCCGTTGTGTGGTTTTGTGCTTTTGGGCTAGGGCCTCGTTGGCCGACTTCTATTTACGTGTCCAGGTGCATGGTTTGGCACTGTGCATTGTGGTACTATGCATGTGGGACCTAGGTATGGGGTCCGTATGGGGACCACATTCGTGGGCCATTGGTTATGGCTAGTGGTTGGGCGGAGTGGCCAGTGTGCTCGTACGTGGTGTCAGTGGCTGAGACGTGCAGGTGAGCATGCTCCAGCCACTACGTGTGTAGGCTTTATAGGCCGCCCGTACCGCACTCCTCCACCACTCGTCGCCGTCTTCTCCTTCTTTCTTCTTCTTTTCTCCTCCTCCTCGGCGTGCATCTCTTCTTCCCCACCTTCCCTCCCCACTCCTCCTTCTCCACCCCTCTTCTCCTTCCACCCGTCCTCCCCTGCCCCCTGTTTCCCCAATTCTGTGCCACGACGGAGAGAGAAAGAGAGAGAGGGAGAGAAGAAGAGGTGCGGTGGTGGCTCGTGGTAGCTTGGGAAGCTCCGAAGCGACGTCCCAGAGGCCATTGGGTGGCAGTGGACGTACGGGGCCACCGGAATTTGTCGGAGTCGGTCGAAGATCATCGGAGCTCATTTCAAGTTCATATCCCCAATTTAATGTATAGAAATCATGTAAAATGGTAGAAATGCCTAGGATGCATGTAATCTAGGCTAAATTTAATGTGGTTTCTATGGGTATTAATGTTGGTGGTTGAGATTTGGGTCATTTTGACCCTTATGCCTTTGCGATTTTGTATCTTGATGTATGATGAATGGATTTCAGTTTTTTTTATTGGGTTTTGGAATAGACTCGAGGATCTACCACATATCTTTTATTCAAGATTTTTGGTGATTGTTTGGAGGGTCTGATTGGAGCACCCACTTCGGGTAATTTCTAGGTGCCCTACTGCAAATCGTTTGAATTCTGACAGAAAACTAGGGGCACAGGTCGATTGCACGGGTCACATGCATGGGTTCGACAGCGGTTTTGACCCTTAGTCCAGGCTCTGTTGGTGTTTAGACGAAAGTGCCAAGGGCGCTGGCCAGACACGCTCTCCACATGGGTGGGTCTGCTAGGGCATTTTTTTTGGGGTTTTACCTTTTTTTTGGAAATGTGTTTTAATACAGTGGTTTTCCAAATTGGTTTGTATTGCCCCTGTAAGATGGGATTGTGGGCCGTCAATGGTGGTCCTTTAGGACAACTGATGTGTCTTTTTGTCGAGGTTTTGGAAGAGTTTCAAAAGAAATAAAAATGAATTTGGAAAGTAGATTTCAAAGAGATAGTTGGCCTGTTTGGAAAAATGGTTTTCCGGGTTTTGTGTGCGAACCGAGGCAGTATGGGACCGTGTCGTCAGGACCAGGGAATGTGACGACATTCTCGGGTGGTCGAGCGTGACACCCTGGTCGAGGTTGGGGACCAAGATACCTGAGGCTGAGGGATGTCAGGTTCTGGAGTTATGAGACACCTTGACTATTGTCTCGAGGCTAGGGTTGTAGTCCGCGAGTTGAGGTGTCTTGTGGCATAATGGGGTGGTATGATACTCCTGTTGTCGCCGTGAGCACTGAGTCTCGGGTGTCGTCGGTTGCGAAGGTATGATACTCCCTCCTAAGCACCGTGTGGAGGACGCTGTGAGGAGGAGTACCCTGTGGTGGCCAGTGCGGGTGGGACATGTGCCCCATAGCTGGTAGCGTCTTGAGAGACAGGACAGCCTTCCCAAGGAGGGTTGGCTTTTGAGGGTTCTCCATAGAGGGAGAATCGCGGGACAGTGAACGCTCCTGCACAGAGTAATGCAAAAAACTGTGGTCACCCCTCGACAAACTGCATGTAGCCAGAGTTTGGTTGCCTGGCGCTGGACTTCTCGACTCACTATGTGTGGTTATGGCTATTGAGGGCCTTTGCTTATGGTTTTGGGCTAGTAGAGCCCCAGTCATGGTTTTGGCCGGTGTAGGCCTGGTTTGGGAAGTTTTGAGGAAATGGTTTACGAATTAATTTTAATGGAAAAATAATTATAATTTACTTTCCACGGTTTTCTTGTGGTCATCCAAGCAAGGCCCCTATCGAGGCGACCGAGCCCTGAGAGGACGTAGGCAGATGGAAGGTGGTTCATGCGGAACTGAGGAGTTTGGCACACGAGATCTCTCACGTGCTCAGCAAGAGTAGTGCTAGTGAGCCATCGAGCGACCCGTGGCTGAACCAGTTCATGAAGCTTCATCCACCATCGTTCAAGGACAAGGTCAGTGCTAAGGAGAGTGAGGCCTGGTTGGAGAAGGTGGTGAAGATGTTGGAGAGCATGGCGCGCCCGAAGGAGCATTGGGTGCGTCTAGCGACTTATCTATTGGATGGTGAGGCAAATAGGTGGTGGAAGTCTATGAGGCGGTTGAAGTTCCCGAACTCAGTCACTGTGAGCATCCAATGGAAGGATTTCAAGGCGGCCTTCTATAATAAGTATTTTCCCGCTCATGTGAAAAAGCAGCTTCGTCGAGATTTCTGGAGTCTGGAGCAGAGCACGATGTTGGTGCTCGAGTATAAGACTGAGTTCGCTCAGTTGTAATGTTTTGCTCCTACCTATGAGTCTAAGGAGGAGCGGGCGCAGAGGTTTCTGGACGGCTTGAACCGAGGGCTATAGGTGAAGGTGATGGGCTGTCGGTGCCACACCATGGAGGACATAGTTGGGATGGCTTATCGCTTCGAGGCGAAGCATCAGAAGTTTCTGGAGAGTCGTCCCAAAGGAAAGGGTAAGTCTTCTTTTACCGCCCAATTCTCTTTCTCTAGTCCTTTAAGTGCCAGTAGTTCAGATAGCCCTGAGAAGAAGCAAGAAAGCGAGGTCCAATGTTTCCTCTGTGGACCGGCAGAGCTTTGCTAGGGGTAGCGGGGCTGGCTTCAGTCAAGCAGGGTCCAGTGCTCTCGGTGGGAACCAGTGCTTCAACTGTGGTCAGGTGGGCCACATCGCTACATATTGTCCCCAACCTAGGCGAACCTTAGCTCTTATGGTGTGCTATAATTGTGGGAAGGCGGGACACATTTAGAGATCCTATCTGGAACCTCCTAAGAAGGCAGGAAGCACACCGCAGCAGCCGACTAGGAGATGGGTGTTCACCATTGCAGCTCCAGGCACTGGGTCTTCGGGAAATGTAGTTGAGGGTAAGGATGAATAGCTGGTTCTGTAACCCTCTGAGATTTGTTGTAATCCCTTTGTAATCTGGACATCTACCTGATTGTATGGATGTGTGGTGTTGTATTGTTTGGCCATCAGGTTCTTTTATTATGGCTGGCCGGATGGCCAAAGTGTTGTTTGACTCAAGGAGTTCTTTCTCATTTATCTCTAAGTGTTTTGCGGCAAAGTTGGAAGAGAGACCAGCTAGACTGGCCTTTCATCTTAACATGGTGACGCCACTGGGGGAGCACAGTTTGGCATCGAGGTATCTTTGGTCTGTCGACTTGACGCTGAATGGCAGAGAGTTTGATGCTAGCCTAATCGTGATGGACATGCAAGAGTACGATGTGATACTTGGCAAGGATTGGTTGGCATAGTAGTCCACTTTGATCGATTGTGCTTGGAGGAGAGTTTATTTTGGGTCTCCTGAGGATGGATCTTTCTTTGTGCAAGGTGGATGTCAGGGTGAGACTAAGCTTGTCATTTCAACTATAAAGACTTATAAATCTTTGGTCAGGGGTTGCGTGGGGTATCTAGCTAGTATAGTTACCTTCACTTCTCCTTAGTTAGGTGTTCACGACATCTCTGTGGTGTGTGAATATCTCGACATTTTCCTTGACAATTGCCTGGTATGTCACCTTACAGGGAAGTAGAGTTCTCGATCGATCTGATCCCCGGTTCTAGTGCTGTGTTGAAGCCACCTTATTGCATGCTGCTAGCGGAGTTGCAAGAGCTCAAGACTTAGTTACAGGAGTTGCTGGACAAGGGATTTATCAGGCCAAGTGTGTCTCCATGGGGAGCACCTGTCTTGTTCATCCGCAAAAAGGATGGTTCGCTCCGACTGTGTATAGACTATCGGATGCTGAACTAGGTCACGGTGAAGAACAAGTATCCCTTGCCTCGCATTAATGACCTGTTCGACCAGTTGCAGTCTGCATCCATGTTCTCGAAGATTGATCTGAGGTCAAGGTATCACAAGTTGAGGATACGAAACTCAGACGTTCAGAAGACTGATTTCCAGACACGATACTGGCATTACGAGTTCACGATCCTGCCTTTCGGCTTGACCAATGCACCGGCTACGTTTATGGATCTGATGAACAGGATTTTCAGCCCTTTTCTGGACCAGTTCGTTGTGATTTTTGTTGATGACATGCTGGTCTACTCCCCTGATGTTGAGACTCACGGCTTGCACTTGAGGGCTATTTTGGATACTTTGAGGCGTCATCAGCTGTTCGCCAAATTCTCCAAGTGAGTTCTGGCTGAGGGAAGTCATATTCCTTTGCCATTTGATCTCTGGAGAAGGCATCAGAGTGGATCCTGCCAAGGTCGAGGCGGTGAGTAGTTGGGAGCGACCCAGGACTGTGACGAAGATCAAGAGTTTCTTGGGTCTAACGAGCTATTATAAGAAAATTTCCCCTCCATAGCAACGCCTTTGATTGAGTTGACCAAGAAGGGAGTTCCTTTTTGTGGGGACCAGAATTGTGAGGCGAGTTTCCAAGAGCTGAAGTCTCGTCTAGTTTTCGCCCCTATGTTGACTCAGCCTTCTGGAAGTGGTGGCTTCACTATGTATAATGATGTTAGTGGTGTTGGGTTAGGGTGTGTTCTGATGCAGCGTGGCAACGTTATCACATATGCTTTGTGCCAGCTAAAAGATCCTGAGAAGAACTATCCGACCCACGATTTGGAGATGGTTGTTGTAGTGTTCGCTCTCAAGCTTTGGCGACACTACCTCTATAGGGAGCAGTTTGCGGTCTACACCGATCATTAAAGCTTGAAGTATATTATCATGCAGAGAGACCTCAACCTCAAGCAGCGTCGTTGGGTGGAGTATCTAAAAAACTATCATTTCAGCCTTTCCTACCATCCCAGCAAGGCCAATGTGGTCGTTGATGCCCTAAGTTGGTGTACGCAGGTGATGGCGAGCTTGATGGTCAAGGAGTGGACCATGTTGGAGGATTTGGTGACCTACAAGCCGAAGTGGCAAGCTTAGGGAACGGTTGGTGCCTGAGTGGCCAACTTGTCTATCCGCCCCAAGATGTTAGAGTTTATTATCGCCTGTCAGTAGCTGGATCCGTTTGTTCAGGTTGTGTTCAAGAAGCTAGGGGTTGGTGGAAAGCCTCATTTCTCTATTGAGGCATATGGAGAGATAAGGTATGATATGCGTCTGTATGTGCCCCAACATGAGGAGGCCAAGCAAAGGTTGTTGGATGAAGTGCATCGGTCTAGGTACATTATTCACCCTGGGAGTACGAAGATGTACCGAGACCTGAAGCGGAATTTTTGGTGGTCTGGCATGAAGAGAGAATTTGCAGACCATGTGGCGAGGTGTAATACCTACTAGTTGGTCAAGGTAGAGCACTAGAGACCTGGAGGGACCTTGCAGCCGTTGGATATTCCTATGTGGAAGTCGGAGCACATCTCGATGGACTTTGTGACTGGTTTGCCGCGGACTCAGAGGAAGAATGACACCATGTGGGTGATCGTGGATCGGCTGACCAAGTCTGCTCACATCCTGGCCATTCGGGTGAAGCTTTCGATGCATCACCTGGTGGAGTTGTATGTATTCGAGGTGGTGAGGCTAAATGGTGTTCCGGTGTCCATCGTGTCAGACAGAGACACGAGGTTCACCTCAAGGTTCTGGAGAACTCTGCAGGAGGCCTTTGGCATCGTGCTCAACTATAGCACAGCATTTCATCCTCAGTCGAATGGTCAGATAGACAGGACTATCCAAACGCTAGAGGATATTCTCAGAGCATGTGCCATAGACTTTTAAGGGAGTTGGGAGGACCATTTGCCACTGATTGAGTTCGCCTACAACAATAGTTATCAGTCGAGCATCGGGATGGCGTCGTATAAAGCTTTGTACAATAGGCCATGCATATCACCGGTTTGCTGGAGCAAGGTGGGCGAGCATCAATTGATTGGTCCTGACCTTGTGCAGCTGTATGCGGACAAAGTGGATTTGATATGTAGTAGGCTATTGGCTGCATAGAGTCGGCAGAAGAGCTATGCCGATAGGAGGCGAAGACTGCTAGAGTTTCTAGTGGGAGACTATGTGTTCCTGAAGGTGTCACCGACCAAGGGTGTCATGAGGTTCGAGAAGCGTGGCATGCTGAGTCCTCACTATATTGGCCTATACTAGATCATCTACCGGATTGGTGAGGTTGCTTATCGGTTGAACCTACCACCAGAGATGTCGTCCGTGCACGAAGTGTTCCATGTCTCCATGCTGAGGAAGTGCCTGGCTGACGCGTCTCATGTGATTCCAGTTCAGCCAAAAGGGCTCTAGGAAGATCAGTCCTTTGTGGAGGATGTCGTCTAGATTGTTGACCGTAAGGAGTAGGTGCTGTGGAACAAGGTGATTCCGGTAGTCTTAGTGCAGTGGTGGCATCATGGAGCCGAGGAGGCCACGTGGGAGCGTGAGGAAGCCATCCTAGCCCAGTACCCGTATCTTTTCGTTTAATGATTTCGAGGTCAAAATCTTCTTTTAAGGTGGTTAGGATGTAACACCCGTAAAATTCATTTTTGTAATTATTCACATTTTATGAATTTATTTCCTGGACGGGTGTTACTATTCTAAGGTCCATTGTGTTGTTTTGTACTTTTGGGCTTGGGCCACGTGGGTCGGCTTCTATTTGCGTGTCCCAGTGAGTGGTTTGGCATTGTGCATGTGGGACCCAGGTGTGGGGTCTGTGTGGGGCCTACGTTTGTGAGTCGTTGGTTGTGGCTGGTGGTTGGGCAGAGTGGCCGGTGTGCTCATGCGGAGTGCCGGTGGCTAAGATGTGCAGGTGAGCACGCTCCCAGCCACTGCGTGCGCAAGCTTTATAGGCCACCCGCAACGTAGTGGACGTGCGGGGCCTGGGAAGCAGAGGCACGGTAGTGGCTCATGTCAGATTGGGAAGCTGCAAAGCGATGTCCCAGAGGTTGTGGGGAGGCAATGGTCGTGCGGAGTCGTCGGAATTCACCAAAGTCAGTCCAAGATCGTCGGAGCTCATTTCAAGTACGTATCCCCAATTTAATGTGTAGAAATCATGTAAAATGGTAGAAATGCCTAGGATGCATGTAATCTAGGCTAAATTTAATGTTTTAGAATTTTTAAGAATTTATTGTGGATTTTATGGGTATTTATGTCGGTGATTAAGATTTGGGTCATTTTGACCCTTATGCCTTTGCGATTTTGTATCTTGATGCATGGTGAATGAATTTCAGTTTTGTTTGTTGGGTTTTGGAGTAGACTCGATGATCTACCACATATGTTTTCTTCGAGATTTTTATGTTTTATTTGAGATTTTTGGTGATTGTTTGGGGGTCCGATTGGAGCTCCTACTTTGGGTGATTTCTAGGTGCCCTGCTGTAGGTCGTCTGAATTCTGACAAAAAACTATGGGTGCGGGCCGATTACACGGGTCACATGTACGGGTTCAGCAGCAGTTCTAGCCCCTAGTCCAGGCTCTGTTGGCGTTCAGACAAAAGTGCCAAGGGCACTGGCCAAACGCACGCTCCACATGCGTGGGTCTACTAGGGCATGTTTTTGGGGTTTTTCCTTTTTTTCCCGAAATGTGTTTTAATGCAGTTGTTTTCCGAATTGGTTTGTATTGTCCTTGTAAGATGGAATTGTGGGCTGTCAGCAGTGGTCCCTTGGGACACCTGATGTGTCGTTTTGTCGAGGTTTTGGAAGAGTTTCTAAAGAAATAAAATGAATTTGGAAAGTGGATTTCAAAGAGATAGTTGGCCTATTTGGAAAAATGATTTTCCAGATTTTCTATGTGTAGGCTAAGACAGTGTGTGTGACCATGCCAGTGGAACCCTACACGGCTCTCCTTTACTGGGTGCGTGGAAGCACACGAGGAGTCCCGATACGGTCACAGCGAAGGTGGTGAATCCGGAGAAGAGGACTAGATTCAAAAACACCAAGGAAAGATAAGAAAGAATAAGGAAAGGAGTCGCCACCTACTCTTTTAATGGAAAGACAACGAAAACCAAATACACAAGAAAACCAAGAAGCAAACAAGATGCAGAAAAACATATGTGCTCTGTGCCTAATGGATATGATGCACAAAATGAATGCGGGCTAGAGAAAGGGTAAGGATTGTGGTTATGCATGGGGAAGGGGTTAGGCACCCCCATGCACCCGAGAAAAATTGGTCTTTCTAGGTTTCCTACTTGCCAATGGTCTAATGGGTGTGTGCTTGCTTATTCTGAATGCTCATGCTAATGATGACTGAAAACATGCCAAATCAAAGAGAAAAATGAAATAAAGGGAAAAAGTTAATCCGAGGGACAAACGTAGGCATTGAGAATGCCGCTTTACTGTACGCCAGTGAGCGATGAGGAAAATCGTGAAAATCGAGAAAACTCTCGGAAAGCGTCACGAAAATAAGCAGAAACTCAAAGAAATCCAAGAAAATCAAATTGGGAAAATAATCCTCATTCGGGACAATGTTGGCATTGTTAAGCCTGTTGACGTACGCCCTCAGGCGATGGAAAGCCAAATCAAATCGAAAATACGAAAATCAGTAGAAATCCAGGAAACGACGAGAAAACCAAGTTTAAAATGAGTTAGAAATATGTGCACGAAGAAAGGAAGAAGTCACGAGAAAACATGCATGAAAAAAGTGCAATAAAATGTGCAAAACGCATGCAAGAGTGTGAAAATGAAAATTCTAGGGGCCTAAGTGAAAAAAACCCAAACTATGAATGAAACCTGAAATTCTAAAGCTAAATCATCAAAAATACATAGAAAAACCCATTTCATGTAATTTTGAAGAAATCTAGGGTCAAATGTGCAAATCTGTGCATTTTTGGTCAATTTGGAGGTTCCTAGGGGTCAAAATGCAATTTTGCCATCAAAGCATGCATTTAATGCAATTCTGTGGAAATTCAGGGTAAAATATGCAAGAAAAAGAATCCATGTTGAAATCAAAAAGTTTCAGGGGCAATTCAATAATTTTACCCTAAAAAACATGCATTTAGTGTGAAATCTAAAAAGTTCGGGGGCTAAAATGCAATTTAACCAAAGAAACATGCATTAGGAAGAGTTTTAGAAAAGTTCAAGGTTGTTTATGCAAAAAGATTGGATTAAAATGCATGAAAAGAATCTCTGGGGGTTTTTATCAAACTTTTAAACCTAGAAAATGTTATTAGGAAAACTCAGGGGGCACATTGCAATATTTTCAGTTAAAACTTTATTCCAATGATTTAAGAAAAATGTGTAGGGACCTAAAAGTAAGAGAAAAGACCTATTTGTAATAAAAAGAGGAGCTAACATGTAATAACATAAAAGGTTTAGAAATTTAATCAAAGAAAACTTTTTTTTTTTTTATTAAAAAGAAAAGGGTCGACGGCCGCCGGCGACGGGAATCCACCGTCGACGACCGTTGGAGATGCCTCTCCAGACCACCCCAAGGCTTGATCGGAGATCAAAGGGCACAGCAAGCAAGAGGGGAGGAGAAGAAAGGGATCTGACGGTGTGGATGGAGCATCGGACTGCCAAAGACGGCTGTCCATCCCCGTCATCATCGAGACGACTCCGGCGACGATGCTGGAGAAGAAAGGGGCTACTAGAGGGCTGCGGCACGTGTCTCTGAGCTCCTGGAGGCTTTGGAACGTCAAGAGGAGCATTTCCCTACTTCCAGAAGCGAGAATGGGACACTTCCCCCATCCTCGAACCAAGCTCGTCGTCAGTGCGATCCTTCTCCGGTGAGCTCGACTGCGGTGGCTATCCAAGGCACAGGGCTCGAATCGGAAGACTCCGGAGCATTGGGGGCATGCCATGGGACGTTCTTGGATGCTTGGAGAGGCACGACGATGCAGGGGGCACGCGTCCTGTCAATGTGCGCAGTCTTCTTCTCCGGCTCCGACGAAACGATGCGATTCCGGTGATCTTCTGGTGGAGGCTCAGGGAGGCGGTGACACAAAGGAGTGGATAAGCAGGAGGGAGGCCAGGAGAGGAAGACCTAATGCTCTGGGGCTAAGGTCGTGCCCTGGACCAGCACCCCTACCTAGGTCGCCGAAAAATGGCTCCTACGAGGCCTAGGGGCTGATTCCGACCAGAGGAAACCTCTGGACCTATTGGAGTCGATCAAGGAAGACAGAGGGAATCCTAGGGGAGCATTTCTAACATGAATTGAAGTCAGAAGAGTATGTACCTAGTCTGGCAGTGTTGTGGATGGTCGAAGCTCACCGGAGGTCGCCGAAGCTCGCCGGAGATGGCTGAGAACTCTGGTTTCCCACCTCCACGAGCTTCCTCTCTCTTCCAGGAACTCTCTGGTTGCTCTCGTTGGGAGGAAGAAGGCTTGGGGAGCTTTCCTCTCAATTTTTGCAAAAAATGCCCAAAAGTCTAGAAGTCGCAAAAGTCCATTTCTATTTGTAAAATAGGCTATATATAGGCTTAGTTGATTGTCATGGCTAGAGTGGAAGGTGGTTATGGTGGTTAAGAAGTGGTGGGAAGTGGTTATGTTTGTTGGAGAAAAGTGGGAAGTAGTTATGTTTGTTGGAGAAAAGTGGGAAGTAGTTATGTTTGTTGGAGAGAGGTGGGAAGTAGTTATGTTTGTTGAAGAGAAGTGGGAAGTAATTATGTTTGTTTTGGTTGTTACATGAGTTTGTTAGATTAGTTAGGATGTAGTGGAAGTTAGTTAGGTTGTTGAGGTTTGACTTTAGGGTTTGGGACTTGGCTTATGGTTTAAGGTTTGACTTAGAATTTGACCTAGGTTTTAAGGTTTGGATTATGGTTTTGAATTTAATTTAGGTCCTAACCTAGGGTTTATTGTTTGGATTAGGGTTTAACCTTGGTTTTAGGGTTTATTGGTATTTTAGGGTTTTGTTTTGTATTTAGGCTTTTTAGAGCCCAATTAGGGTTTTGTATGGTGCGCCAGAAAGGTGTGCCTATCTAGTGTGCCAAACAGATGCGTCAGTAAGGTGCGTCTGTCTGGTGCGTCAGTAAGGTGTGCCTATAAGGTGCACCTGTCTACTACGCCAGATAGGTGCGCCTGCATTGGTGGTTGTTGGATTGAGGAGTGGCTGTTGGGTTTGGCCTATTTGCAAGCATATTAGGGTGTCTACAATGTGGAACCTTGTCGTCGGGACGAGGAAATGTGATGACATTCTTGAGTAGTCGGGTGCGACACCCTGGTCAAGGTTGGGCGTCGAGATACCTGAGGCTGAGGGACGTCGTGTTCTGGAGCTATGAGACTCCTTGACTGTCATCTCGAGGCTAGGGTTGTGGTCCACAGGTTGAGGTGTCTTGTGGCATGACGGGGAGGTATGATACTCCTGCTGTCGCCATGAGCACTAAGACTCGAGTGTCATCGGGTGCGGAGGTATGACACTCCCTCCTGAGCACCGTGTGGAGGACGCTGTAGGGAGGCATACCTTGTGGCGGCCAGTGCAGGTGGAACATGTGCCTTATAGCTGGTAGCATCCTAAGAGATTGGACAGCCTTCCCAGTGAGGGGTTGGCTTTTGAAGGTTCTCCAGAGAGGGAGAATCACGAGACGGTGAACGCTCCTGCACAAGATGGCCTTCACCATGGCAGTGCGGAACACTGTGGTCGCCCCTCTGCGGACTATGTGTAGTCAGAGTTTGGTTGCTTGGCGCCGAGCTTCCCGACTCACTGTGTGTAGTTTTGGCCATTGAGGGCCTCTGCTTGTGGTTTTGAGCTAGTAGAGCCCCAGTCATGGTTTTAGCCGATGTAGGCATGGTTTGGGAAGTTTTGAGGAAATGGTTTGCGAAATGAATTTTAAAGGAAAAATAATTATAATTTACTTTCCGCAGTTTTCTTAGGGTGCGTACTGGGTGACTCCGGTCACTCATGCGTTTTCCTTGTGGTTTAGGTTTGCAGGTGCAGACATGCAGTTGGTTTAGCATCGTGCATATAGTCTGAAGTCTCCTAGCCGCACACACTGGTTCCTGGTAGATAATATTTTTCTATTAGCTTTTTTTTTCCTGTAATTTATTTTGTTTAAATTATTATGAGAAAATGTGGGGCGTTACAAATATATTAAGGATTACGATTTCAGTTTATTATACCACCTAGGGAAAGTGAAAGTGGTTGCAGATGCTCTAAGCAGATACACTCATGTCATGGCTAGCCTGATGATTCGTGATTGGAAATTGTTAGAAAGGCAAGTGGAGTGCAGACCTCGGAGACAATCTCAGGGAGCTGCCAAAGTTGTGTTGGCTAATTTATCTATTCACCTGAGAATGATCGAGGCGATTGTCACTGCTCAGCAATATGATTCTTTTGTGTCAGATATCTAGATAAAGCTGGAAGTTGGAAAAGCCCCTCACTTTTCTGTTGGGGTAGATGGTGGGTTGAGGTATGACTTGAGATTATATGTGCCTCAAGTGGAGGAAATCAAAAATAGTCTACTTGACGAAGCACACCGATCTAGATATATTATTCATCTAGG
Organism: Posidonia australis; assembly: GCA_024699735.1. Lineage (NCBI taxonomy): Eukaryota > Viridiplantae > Streptophyta > Magnoliopsida > Alismatales > Posidoniaceae > Posidonia > Posidonia australis. The sequence goes on along the minus strand of JAMKQA010037028.1, from coordinate 5,840 downwards.
AAGCACTAAGATGTATAAGGACCTGAAAAGGAATTTCTGGTGGCCTGGAATGAAGAGGGAAATTGCTGAGTATGTGGCAAAGTGTGCAACCTGCCAGATGGTGAAGATAGAGCACCAAAAGCCCGGAGGGACTTTACAGCCCCTAGACGTTCTAGTGTGAAAATGGGAAAATGTGTCGATGGATTTTGTGATAGGTTTACCGAGAACCTGAAGAAAGAATGATACAATTTGGGTGATTGTGGATCGTCTTACGAAATCGGCACATTTCTTGTCAATGAGGATGAATCTTCCCCTAGCAAAGCTGACAGAGTTGTATGTTTCAGAGATTGTGAGACTACATGGTGTCCCATTGTCTATTGTATCTGACAGAGATACGAGATTCACATTGAGGTTCTAGGGAGTTTTACAGGAGGCTTTTGGTACAGTGCTGAGTTTTAGTACCGCCTTTCACCCCTAGACAAGTGGCCAGACAAAGAGGACCATCCAGACACTTAAGGACATGTTGAGGGCCTATGCCTTGGACTTTGGTGGTAGCTGGGAGGATCACTTACCTTTGATTGAGTTTGCATATAATAATAGTTACCACGCTAGTATTAGAATGGCACCATATGAGACATTGTATGGTAGACCCTACAGGACACCCACTTGCTAGAGTGAGGTGGGCGCGAGATCGTACAATAGTACGAGGGCAAGGTGGACTTGATTAGGAAGAGGTTGTTGTCTGCCCAGAGTCGGTAGAAGAGTTATGCTGATAGGAGGCAGAGACCTTTGGAATTTGAGGGTTTGTATACATCGAACCGTACTAGATTACCAAGAGGATTAGTGAGGTAGCATACAAACTAGATTTGCCTTCGGAGTTGGCTGGTGTACACAACACCGTCCATGTATCCATGTTGAGAAAGTGTTTGGCCAATGCGTCTCAGGTGATACCAGTGCAGTTAGAGGAGCTGCAAGAGGACATGTCTAAGGTTGAAAATGCAGTTCAGATACTAGACAAGAAAGAACAAGTCCTCAGGAATAAAGTGATTCCATTGGTGTTGGTCTAGTGGCAACATCATGGTACAGAGGAGGCTACCTGCGAGCGCAAGGTGGACATCCAGAGATAGTACCCCTACTTGTTTTATTAGAGTCAAATTTCGAGGACGAAATTCTTTTAAGGTGGGTAGGATGTGACACCTAGGCCTGATTATCCATTTTCAATTGTAAACCATGTAATTATTTGTAATATTGTATAAATGGTTTATTAATGGATAACTTGTTGTTTCTTGTGTGTGTGTGGTGGTTTGTTAGCTTTTTGTGCACCTGTTTGTGCTGTGGGACTAATGTGGGGTCTGATCTAAGAATGCACAGCAGCCTCGATTTGTGTGCCCGTCTTTTTCCTTTTCTTTCTTTCATTTTTCTCTCTCCCACATGAGTTCTCATCTTTTTCTTCTCCTTTCTTCTTCTTCTCTCCAATCTGTGCCATCACAAAGAGAGCTCGTGCCTCCCCGTCCCCTCTAACGCTAGGGTGATGGGATTGGTGGTTGATGCGACGTGTGAGGAGGAGAAGGTAAAAAGGGAGGAGGAATTGGAGGGGAGGAAGCCGAAAGAGAAAGAGGGAAAGAAAGAGTGGTGCACGGGCAGGAGGAAGAGAGCTTCGCCCACATGGTTCACCGGTGTAAAAGCTTCACCAGAGTGTGGAGGAGGTCGTTGAAGTGCCACCTGAGGTACGTGACCCCTCTTTCTCCTCCATTATGCATTGTTAGCTTAATGAGGAAAAATGCATGAAAATGATGAATAAAACATGATAAATCATGGAAAAATGATAGAAATGTGTGGAATGGATTGTATGATGTGTTTAGGCAGAGATCATGAGGTTAGGATGAATTTTTGTGGATTTAGACAAGTTTTGGGTATGCATGCTACAATAGTTCAAAATGAGCCTCATGCCTTCATGATTTTATTGTAAATAGCATGCTTAATGAAATGATGAATGGTTTAAAGAATTTTGAAGTAGACTCAAGGGTCTATACCCCATGTTTTATTTGTGTTTTATGATATATGTTTGAGAGGTCCACTAAAGGTTCCCATTCCTGGCAAAGTGTTTGGGTTGAAACAGGAGAGGTGTTTTGGACACGGGGAATTCAGCATACCAAACTGGGTTCGGTATACCGATTTCTTGTTAGTTTACAGCCAGTCACCTAGTTTTTGTAGATCGAAAACATTCGGACGACTGAAACAGGAGATTTCAGCATATCGAAAATATTCGATATACCAAATCAGAGATTTTCGATATACCGAACAAGACTTTGGTCTGTCGATTTTATCCCTTGTCCCATTTGAATAAATGAGTATAAAAAAAGGAAATAAATGGTTTTAAATGGGTAATGAGGATATGTGAATGTTGTTTTCCCCATATAAATACCATAGAGGAATATGGAATCAAAATAAATGAATTTAGAAATGGTTTTGCGTTTAGAGCCCCAAAAATAGATAAAAGTGATTAAATGTGTGGTTTAGTGTGGCTTTTTGGACATGAGACTCAATTTATGGTTTTAAATATATGGTTTTGGAATGATTTAGAGTTGGAACCCCAGTAGAGGGTCATGTGTCGCACGAAAAAGATTCCTGCAACAAAAGGATAAGATGGAAATGGTTTTGAAAGGAAAACCTAAGAGTTTTGAAAATGAAATAATAATAATATGTTGTGGAATCACAGGGGTTGGTGTCAGCAATATGGTTGGAAAATGATACTCCAAGAAACCAATTGTCAAACACAACCATGATTGCTAGAGTGGGACCATGAGGGGTTGGTGTCGGCAAACTGATAAGATATCAATTGTCAGATACAACCGTGGTCACCGAGCTTGAGACGGTATAGACTGAGCCTGGTATATGAACTAGGTGTTTGGATCACTGATGAGACGTCAAAAAAAGACATATCCTTGTGCATATGAAAAGAAATTGAGGCCAGTTGACCACAGCAATGTCCTCCTAGATAGAAAATTTCACCATGACAGTGCAGGGAGGTAGGGGAAATGGTGTCCTCACCTACTACTTGTGTGCCTTGTTACCCCCTGATCAAGGTAACATCAATAAGAAAAGTGTAAATTAATAAGAAATGTATTTGGATTTGTGAAAAAAAATGAAAAGATGTGGTTTGGCTAGGATTGGACTTGTATTTGGTCCTGAAATCCTAAAAATAAATAAGAATTGTGTTTTAATCAGTTACCAACCCATGTTTGTGGTTTTGGTTTTGAGTCCTGTGGGACATTGTGTTTTAGGCTGGACCTGGTCATGAATATGGATTTCTTGAGATATGAGAATGGTTTTAAAAATACATAAAAAGAAAGAAATATGAGTTTTGGGAAAGAGTATGGTTTTGGGAAGAAACCCCAAACAATGAGAAAGTGAATTTGAGTTTTGAAAAATGCATGTTTTGGAAATAGATTTCCAAGTGTTTTAAAGGAAAAGAAAAAAAAACGTTGTTTGAAATGGATTTTCAAAAGAAAATCATGTTTTATAAATTGAAAGCTGTGTTTTGTTGTTTTTGTCAAGTTTTGTTGTGTGTGTGTTTGGGGCACGTATTGAGTGACTTAGATGTCACTTACACGTGCTTTATTTGGTTTTCAGGTGCAGATTGGAGTGCAGTCTAGTTCCGATGCCTGAATAGGAGCTACTTGTCGCATATTGTTTCCTAAACGTGAGCCTGAGTTACAGTTATTTAATTATTATCGTAATTAGTATAATTACTTATGATACTATAATTTAGTTAGCATACCCAGGTTGGGGCGTTACACTAAGACACCATCGATAGCCGTTGGCAACCTCCAAACTCGGCAACACCTTGCTATTCCCACTGCATCCACACGATCTCTTCAATCTTGCCTCACAATTGGGACGATGACTGGAGCTTGCCTCTTCCTCATCGGCACAAGAATTCTCACTCTCTCTATCCATCTCACTTTGTCTCTCCCTCTCTAATTCTCTGTACTAAAGGAGAAGGTAAGAGGAAGGAGAACAACGAGGAGGAGAAGAAAGGAAGGAAGAGGAAGTGAGTGAGGCATGTCAAGCATGCATCCCTTTAAAATAGCCATAAGCTGAGAAAGAGCCCATGCACGTGCCTATGATCACGAGTGAGTGTGTACAACCATAGGTCACACACTTCACAACTTCGCACACCGACTCAGAGACCACATGAAAACAACTCCAACCCATTACCAAGTGCATGCAAGGTCACAGGCATAGAACTACAACAACTCAAGCACTTACGACTCATGTGGCTCGTGCAAGAGGAGAGTAGCTATCCAAGCACACCACAAACCACCACGACCCAAGATGGACCCACAATTATCCAACAAGGCCTCCACAAGGGTCAACACAACAACTCATCCTCAAAACACTAGAGCATAGCATCCAATCCAAGCTGCAACACCAAATCTTCTTAAATGCAACTACAATTATGAGTCCAAAATATTGAATTTTCTGTGCTAGTTATATACGCTAGTAGTACGTGTGGCCAAAATGCAGAAGCAGTATGTGGTAGCAATCCATAGAGGAAATACACGGATTCAATACGTACATGACCCTCACAGACCCTAGGTGTTAAATGCATGTCTTCAAGCATCTAATATAAGATGCATTACACTCTATGTCTAATACTAAGAAAGCTAGAAAACACTAATTCAAGCACAGAATGCTACTAGAGCTACGTTCTACATTAAACGTAGGAAACTTAGCGTCCAACATTTCAGAATTCCATTGAAATATCTAGCTTAAAATGCGATCTCCAATCTGGGTCATTACACAATGTGTCCTTCGAGATGACTGTTAAGCATGATTGAGGGCATGTGTTGCTATCGTGAACATTGGGAGTCTACGTGCATTTATGAGGTATGGTCAAGGCCACATGCTATTGTAGGTGGTGGAGTGTCCAGGTTATGGTTGCTTGATAGTGTTGTCAGATTGCAGAATTGTACACGTGCGTGCTTCAGTGTGTTAATGGAATTGTGTAGTTGCTTGAAAAAGCTCCAAAAGCTCGGGTCGAGTTGGCCCTATGGCTAAGTGTCAGGTCGAAACAATGGTTGCATGCCTCACGTGGTTGGTCTCTCCCATGCCTAGAGGCCATTTGCTTGTGTCTTGTTGCTTTTGCACTAAGTCTTCAAACTTGTCATCCAGGTGTCTTTAGGTTGTTTGCCCATGTCTTCTAGTTCAAGCCATGTAGGACAAAATATCCCACATCAAAAATTGACATGTATTTGATGTAAATTTATCACCATGCTTTCTTGTTGTACCTCTCAGTTGCACCTCTATGATTATGTGGCTAACATTTAGAATATTTGATTGGTGTTTATTTCTTTACACATAAGCATTTGTTGGATTCTCATATTGGTTTTTCTTGGTAGTGTGCTTTTGTTGGTGTTCTTTATGTTCAGTATTTTATTCTAGATTGTTTAGTCATTGCTTTGGACAAATATTAGCCTCATCTTTTCCCTTTTTCCTTGTTTTATGGGTAATCACAAGTGGATTCACCAAAATGGAGCCTGATGCCTAGATGTGGGGGTGTGTCCATTAGGTGCACTCGTGGTGCACATATGCAAGGTGCTAGGTGCAATTCCAAATCCTTGCAACAGTTTGCTTTTATCATCTCTTATTGTGACACTATATCCATTCTTTTATACTCTTCTTAGTCACTTTGTCTTCAGTAACTCCACCTATGCTAGTTGTAGACACCCCGATTTTGAAGTCACTTGGCAGCAGGCTACTCCGGTTGATGCTCTGGTTGCAACCACCAAAATCCTAGCCCACTTAGGCCCGCACAAGCCCACACAAGCCCATTAGGCCCGCGCAAGCCCATTAAG
>JAMKQA010037026.1:0-18104 GCA_024699735.1 Posidonia australis | reverse complement strand
GATCCCTATTACGCACGAGGAAGGTATTGGGCACCCTCGTGCGCCCGATAAATCGGTCTTCTATTGGTTTCTCAATTGCTAATGAAATGTCGGCTTTTCAGCCTTTGCTATACGCCTGAGGGCGATATGCCATGCCATGCTAATGTGTGTGGTGTCTAAAATATAGGTGCATGATGTGTAGGGGCGTGTCCTAATGCTCAGAAGTATCACTCGTATGTCGGGTCAAGTATTGATGCAAGAATATTGCATAATGAGATCAAAGATCTAAAATCTCGAGTGAGTTTTTATCCTTGCCTTGCTATATGCCAAATGCAATCTAAAATGCATGGAAAAGGCTAAAAACAGAGTTATGCCCCCCTGACATACTCAGGAAGAAAACCAGAAAAATGCAAAAGCAAATCAAAGTAAGAAAACAAGCCGCAATCATATAGAGACCTGTTGTGTGCTACTGTGAACAGGCTACTGTGCCTGTTAGGTGCGTCACACTAGTGCGTCAGTCTGATGTGCTGCCTAGTTTCTTTCTACGTGGGCCAGAATGATGTGCTGAGAGAAAACAGAAATCTATGCAAAGCCAAATCACCAGAGAATGCATTCTGGAAAAGTATGCAGTGTAAAATCTTTTGTAAAACTTGGAAAAAACATGTAAATGCAATGATATGTGGACCTAGTGCTCAAGGGCTGGTAGCCTCACACAAGGTCACACTCTATTCAAGCTAGAATGAAAGAAGCAGGATTCAGTCAGGTCATTGGATCATGGGCTGATGCACAAGGTTCTCCATGTAGGAGTAAGGTGCAACCAGCCTACCAGATTTCGACCGAGGACTGAATATCCAAAGGGAGAAAATGGCTAGAAAACAATCTCGCTTTTATCGAAAACAAATGCATGCAAAACCATGGAATAAAAAAAGCAAGCAGTAAAAGAACTAGGCTCAAAAACATCAGAAAGCCATGCAAACAGAGACGCAAAAGTGAGCGTTTTACCTTCTGATCAGTCTGGTGCTCCTGCATGGGGCGTTGGCTAAGTGCGCCGCTCTGGTGCACCATATAGGTGCTCCCCAGAAAAATCTGGATCAGACCGCGATCCGATCCAGAGCTGACCCAGAAAGATGATGGGTAATCTATGCTAATGCAAGTTGATCCATGCAAGTGTGAAGAGCATGATGAAATGCATCTGATCATTACTATCTTATGATGATTAATGGGATCATGCAAAAGATTCAAGCATGGGACGAGCAAACCCAATAAGACTTGCTGAAATCATGAACATATCTAGAACATAATAAGAGAAGATTGCTCATGCAAATGACTACATCAGGAACACAGTAAAGAAGAGACGGCTCATGCAAGTAATGCAGTGCTTCCTAGAAATGAAATAAACATGCTATAATCAAAGCATAGATTATCATATAGGATATCTTGCAAAAAGATTAGATAAATTAGAGCAAAATCCTCATGGTGATATAAAAAGAAACAGACCTATCATGGAGCTATTAATATGCTATCCCATTGTAAAAGAACAAGAAGTTACATGAAAGATAAAAGGGCCTACCTTGTCCGAGGTAGATATTCTTTCAAGGAGGAAAAGAAAGACCCAAGATAATAAGCTCCCAGGTGCTTTGGAAGGGCTGAGAATACCCCTGGATGCAAGAAGAAAAACTCGAGTGCAAGTGGGTGTTTGCAGAATTTTGGAGAAGGCTCTCTTTCAAGATGATTCAGCCCTTTCAAATGATGGCCTATGGGGTCTATTTATAGGGAATTCTAAAGGGTAACTCATGGGAATGCAGGGAGCCTCGTAGACGAAAAGCCTGGAAGATTCCATGGCATATTCGCTGGTAGAGGTAACAGCCATGGGAGGTGGAAAGCCAGTGGCCCGCAGCTTGAGAAATGGTTGGGCGCCTGATATGTGCGTCGGGTATGTGCGCCTGGCATGTGTGCTTGCTAAGTGTGCCATCTAAATGAGCTAGAAAAGTGTGCTAGGTAGATGTGCCAGGTAAGTGTGCTAGTTAGGTGTGCTAGGTAGGTGTGCTAGACAAGTGTGCTAGGTAAGTGTGCTAACTAGATGTGCTAGCTAGGTGCTCCCTCCTACCTATCTAGATTTCTAATTGGGTTGCGGGCTTACTATAGGTTTAGGATTGGTCTGGCTAATGGGATTCAAGGGTCAGCCACATCCAAAGCAACATCTGGAAAATTATCAATGAGTCACCTCAAAATCGGAGTGTCTACAAAGTCAGAGAGAGGCCTTCTGATTTCCAAGAGGGCCTATTTGGAGAGAGTGATCCGTAGCGAAGCCCTACCGGATTCCCACGAGGAGCCCTCTGATCTGATCTTCAACCCCCAACTCTTGTTCTTGCCTTTGCTTTCTCATTTGTGTCACATCCAAAAGGGTGAAGGGAGTGTCGTTCTCAGATTCCTTTTCTATTTCATTATCATATTTCATATTAGATCCATTGCATATGCATACAGGGACAATCCCCGGTTAGTATCTAGGTCCATTAGTCATGTTTTTCTATATTCACTTGATTCTTGCTTACTTCATCTCAGTCTAATCCAGATCCATCTGTTTCAAAGGGAAAAAGGGAGTTACGTCGCACGAGAGAGCCACCGAACAACAACTAGTCGTTGATTTGGTGAGCCGAGAATCCACAATCTCAACTTCTACGTCAAATCATGAGCAAACCCAAGGTGCCTTCATCTTCCTGCTTCTACAAAAAATTGACGATCACGATGGGACCTAGTTTAAGCCAACCCCCGTACTACGTAAGCGTCTCTATTTCCCTTCTATTGCTTTTAGTTTTTTAGATTTAGGTGTTATTTTCGATTTGAGGGTCACGCGTATAGGGTTTCGTGTTCTAGTGATTAGGAGTCTGGGTCTCTAGCCGCCTGTCTTACAGGCAACGTGGCTCGTCTGACCCAAGTCAACGACACACCATGTTGCCTATCAGTGCGGTGACAGAGATTGTTTCCCGTTTTTCACTGCAAACCTTTCGTTTTTAGTAATTTATGCAGTTTTTTTCTAGTCTGTAGTGGTGTCGTGGATCAACAAAATTGAATAATCTTCCTGTCCATTGTCTTTTAGTTTTTTATCGGTCTTTAGGTTTGTTTTCGTCCACCAGTAAGGTGGAAACTACTTGTTTGATAGCAAGATACCAGTTTTTTGGGATTTCTAGTATGATTTGAGCAACCGAGCAGAGTGAACCAGACCAGTGCCAGTCGCTCACCAATGCTTTGTCTTGGTTGTAACAATTAGATCTGGAAACCAAAAGTGTCCTTGGTGACTGTTTCATACTCCTCTCTCCCAGAGTCTGTAATAAGCCCTAGTAAATACTTGACATCTAGTTGTTCTTTATTTATGTACCCTTTGTGGTTTTTTACGATTGACCTTTAGGACAAAAACTTAGGTTGTAGGTCCCTCTTTAGAGAGACAAACCCACAGTCTAAGTCCTCTTGGTGGACCCTAACGAAGGTCTAAGAGCGGTACTAAAGACCAAATCCTATTGTGTGACCCTTAGTGTCCCCAAAGTTGGCCTCACCCTTTGCCATAGGAACCTACTGGACTGAGTGAACGTAGGTTAAGTAAGCCATTAATTAATTTTCAAGCCCATTAAAAAACCACATTCTATTTGGAACTTGATTGAATAACTAGGTTTGCTTGACGTTTGCTTTGTCTAGGACAGATCTTAGTAGCTGGAGTAACCAGGGGCGCCAACCACCTAACAAATCGGTGACGTCCAGCGTCGCCACCCTCATCGACGATGTGTTGTGCCACTAACCTCATAGGTGACGCAACAGGAGTGCACTAATTGGCATGGTTGCAATATATTTTGTGTGTGGGTGTGATTAACAGCGTGTAGGAGCATCAGTGCAAACCTCTGTTTCCAGTTCTCGGTCCAACAGTATCACGAACATCTTCCTTGAGCCCCCTTTTCATTGAGTTGGTTTCTTTTTCCTTCCTTTTAGACATCTTGTAATAGGGTTTTGCATAGTAATACGTGGAGTATGTATTTTCCATTTTATTTCTCTTTTCCTCTGTTTTTTAAGTTGATTGTAATAAATAATAAAAGTTAATAGTGGACGTTATCTACTCCACCGCAAGCATGACATCCTCACCACTTACATCTCAAGCCAGCAAGGTTCACGGGCAGCATGAGTTCTTATTCAATACTCCAACAACCTCTATGGGAGAGCTAGACATCCCGAGCTTTCAACAGCACAAGCCTCGTCGATAATTCCCTTACGTGTCTATATCCTTTGATTATTCGTCTAGAGGCTCTACCCCTATACTTCCTCCTACAAGCGAAGCCCAAGGACAACACATCGAAGAGGACGTCAGGGAAGAAGAGGAGGTAGGATACTCTTAGCCTACAATGCCTCACCCACTGGATCAAGGTCGACACCAACAGACTCTCATCAACTGTCAGAAGGGGCAACCAATCAAGTCCACCAATTTCTAGCGTAGCATCAACACTCGGGAATTACAGGGAACCCACAATCTTCACTCACACTTGTGTCCTCTCCCTTGAGCTCCCACCAGGGCCCATTGCCCACACCTACCTGGTCCATTCCTGAGAACACCTACACGGTACCAACAAGCCCAACCATCAATTTTCCACTGGTACCGTATGCCACAACCGCTGCCTACCCATTCACCCACCAAATCCCTCCATCATCCCTAAGCCACGTTCCACCACTTTACCCAGGGACACCCCAATCAGCACCGCTACCCACATACTACCCTCAACCTTCACCCTTCATTCCACCTTACAGCACCCCTCAACCATACCAGCCCTACCAAGCTCAAGGGTACCAAGGCCAATGACAATCATCCATCCAAAGTTTAAAAATCAAAAGGATGATTGTAGAAGCGTTGGCAAAGGCAAGAGTCACTTCAAAAGCTCTCGTTAGCTTTGACACTTCCAAGTTCTCACATTTCACTCTACCATCGGGATTCAAGTTACCTAAGATGAGAAAGTATGATGGGACTAGCGACCCAAGAAGCCACTTAGTCACATTCACCATGGATACTCTCCCTTACAGATTTGACTTAGGGTTGATGGTCTACCTACTCTTCAAGCCACTAGAGGGTGAGGCATTGAAATAGTTTGATACCCTCACAGCACAAGATCTCTGTGACTTCAAGACAGTGGAGGAAAAATTCCTGAGGCAATACAACCACCGCGTAACACATAAGCCTATAATTGGTGATCTCATTGCGGAGAAAATGAAGCTAAACAAGGACTTCATCATGTATGCAAGTCAGTATAGGGACATGGCAGCCAGGGTTGAGTACTATATCCTAGAGAGCCAAGTTGTGGGGATTATAGCTAAGAATACCACCGGCGCACTCAAGACAGGCCTACTCGTAGGGGACATCCAGACTGACCCCTAATTCTATCAACGTGCTGCTAAAGTCTTACGCAACAAAGATGATTTGCCCTTCCTAGAATTTGAAGAGAAAAGCAAGAAGAAGGCCACTAGGCACACCAAAGAAGGGATTACAGAGGGTGTGGTGTAGATCTCAACGTAGTAAGGTCAGAAGGGGCGCAAAGATTGTCAGCATCCGAAGCCTCTAACCCAGTAGTATCAACATCCCCCACAGCCTTAAGTAAATCAGTACCAAGGGCTTCTGATGCCGTACCAGACACAATGCCCACAACTGTAGCAATGGTAGCAGCAACAACCTCCAACTTACCCCATGTATGCACAGCAAGCCCTGTTGAACAATTTGTACAAGGGGCAACCATAGGGGCAACAGCAAGAGTAGAGAAACTACCATAACATCCCCCCACCTCAGACTTACAAAGGACCTAAACGGCAGTACTATCTGCCACTCCCAGAAGTGCTCAGTGACATAATTCAGATGCTAGACAAGAGTGGAGATCTATAGCTCCCAATGCTAAGGCCAAACGCTCATAACGCGAATCTGACTAAGTGCTGTCCCCACCACCAAAGAAATGGACATGCATTAGATGAGTGTTTCGTGGTAAAGGATAACATATATGATCTAAATGACAAAAGGGAGATCATGTGGATGGCTCTTAGAGAGAGATCGAGGATAGCCTAGGCAGGGTAGCCCAAAATGTAGACACCTTAAGACCCCTTGCCAAATTACGCTGTGACCCATGTGTGCACTAAGGACAAATATCATGCAACTCCAGCTGAAATGGTGACTTTTCAATGTATAGAAGCAAACCCAAACTTAGGGCCACCTGATGCCAAGGAAGAAGAGTCTGAGGAGATAGAGACACCAATCGTGGAGGTCCCGTTTGATGAGGAAAGGGAAGAGGTGACAAATGATGCACGGAAATCTCAACCAGACGAGCCCACCGACGATATCAATTTCCTGGACAATCTTGACACCCTCCCCACCTACGAGCTACAGTCGTTCGGTGGAGTGGATCATGACGACCCCTCTGTGTCAACTAAAGAAGGCACCACAGATGTTGAGCAAGGAGACATTACATTCAAAGATACAGAGTTGCTGCCACCAAAAGAGCGCGCCCTCCTACTGGCCATTTTTGTGATGGTTAACGACTTCCCTCTGACGGGAGTCCTGGTTGACACTGCTGCTAGCTAGAGTGTTTGCTCCATATCCACCTTGGACTATGTAGGCACCAAAGAGGGCCAGATTACTGAATGTCATTTCACTTGTGCAGCATATGACAGAGGTGTAAGAGAGGCAATGGGTAGGACACAATTGGACATTACAATCAGCCCATTGACTACTACTACGATGGTCGTCATTATGGAACAAGACCTAGTCGAATCCTTGATTCTAGGAAAATCCTAGCTAGCAGAAATCATGGTTGTCGCCTCCCTAGTACACTAATGTCGTGAATTCAAGCATCACGGGAGGTAGTCATTGTTTGGACAAATCACAATGTAAATGATGGGATGACCTGACTACAGGCACCGTCAGAGCCCATCAATGAAAAATCTGCCTCGCAATCGCCTAATAGGTGGTCGATAGGAGGGTGGATTGATGATCCCTACTGGCTTGATAATACGCCAAGCTTCCAAGGATTTCGGGATGGAACAAGCATGAGCCTCACATGAAGACCTGCCTAACTACCTTATGCAAGCCCTACACAGCAAGGCCCATCTCTACTCTGTCGTGGATAGATCGAGCACAAGGTGAAGTCCCTACTAAGGAAGCCCATGTCACTAATCGGGTCTACCCAAGCTTGTGAAGTTCACCAACAGGCCCCTATCACAAGGACAAGTCATATTTCAAATCAAGTCGTGCTACCTCCAGCCGCTGTGGAAAGAGTCTCACCCCCCTTACAACAAGAGTTTGAGGTACCTAGAAGAGTAGAAGGGGAGTATGATAACCTAGAGTAGTTAAGAAAGACACAGGCAAGGATCTCCATTTATGAGCTGATCAAAGCCTCTGAGTGACATCACAATATCTTGATGGATGTCCTGAGGAAGGCCCAAGTCCTAGAAGACATGCCTGTGGAATCTCTAGCGGTGGTGGTGGTTGCAGCCTTTATTGAGCCAATCTTGTTCTTTACAGACATTGAATTAGCTCCTCCTGAGAGAAGGACTTTGCCTTTAAGTGTAACTGTGAAAATAAACAATGTTGAACTTTCTAGTGTGTTTGTTGACACGGAAGCAACTTTAAATATATGCTCCCTAGATGCTTTTAATCTACTTGGACTTAAAGAAAATCAAATGCGCCCAACAACTCTAACTATGTCAGGGTATGAAAATAACACGAAGAAGGCACATGGCAAAATTAATGTCAAAGTTGCTATTGGTCTGATCGAAACAGAGACCGAGTTGATAATAGTTGATGCACCCATCTCCTATTGACTCATCCTAGGGTGCCAATGGATCGAGGAAATTAGGGCAATCACCTCCTCATGCCACCAATGCTTAAAGTTCCCTCACCAAGGGAAAATCATCTAGGTCAAGGGAGACAAGCCGACTGAGGTTAGGGCACACCCCGTGACCATCCCAACCACCACACCGACGCTACCACCTGCTCCATCGAAGGAAGATTCAGCAACCGAGGCAATAAATAATATAAAGCAAATCTTTGTACCTCGAAGCGTAGACGTAACCCCCTCTCCTTTCCTAGAGCACATGCAAAGATCGTGGGAGCTTCTCCTACGCATAGGCTATAGGCCGGGAAAAGGATTGGGACGTCAAGAGCAGGGAATGGTAGACATGCTTGACACATCTGAGGAGCATAATGGAACAGGGCTAGGATACCCCTAGTACCTATCAAAGGATCTCATTAAGCTACTGACCTAGACGTTGTCGAATCATTTCTTGTCAGTTAGGCTTCAGTTGGAGACTAGCCCCGCTCTAAAAAAGACTACCGACTTACCATCAGCCATCCAAGCTCCTGGATCCCCCCTCTGTCTCCTCTCTCGTCGGAAGTCTACTTGCTCTCCTCAGAAGAAGCCTTCGGCGACGTTCTCCCAGCCTCCAACCTTTCTCCCAGTTTTTTGAAGCCTCTTTTGCCTCCAGACCTCCCAGTGAGCGACTTGCCTAAAGCAATCCCTGAAGAAGAAGTCGGAAACGCTGACACCCTCGACCTCGGCAACCTCATTGAGATTTTCAACAACTTGTGGTCTTGCCCCTTTGAGCAAGAAGGGGTTGGGGCCATTCACTGAGACAGATGGCGAAACACCTCCGACGAGGAGGCAAACCTAAGGGCACTCCCCCTAGCCATGTAAATAATTTCTTTCCTGCATTAAACACTTATCTTTTATTTTCATACAATTTGCTTTTTAGTACTTTATTTCCTAGTGTAGATAATAAAAGAGAAGGTAGTGAGGGACATGGTTCGGATGGCCTAACTACCATCATGTCCTCACAAAGGATATCTAATAATTATGTTAAGTGTGCAGTCCAAGCAAGGAAGGAACCAATCACGCAGACTGTCAGAGTTTGTCACAACACCACGGCGTTCCCACAAGAGCTAGTACCGTCAGGTGCCATCTTCCTGGTTGAGGAAGTATCGAGTGTAATTGGCAAGAATATCGAGAACTATGAAGTCTACGAGCTGGTGGACACAAACGAAGATCCAGATGAAGAAGAGACAATGGGCCAGGCCATCTTTAACGAAATGATGAAGAGATTTGATGAACGGACCACAGCCGTTGCCGAAGAAATAGAGGAAATAAATTTGGGGACTTAGGAAGACCCAAGACCGGTCCGGATCAGCTCTGAGTTCAACTCGGATGAACGACATCGAATGATAAGTGTACTCAAGAAGTATGTAAAGGTTCTGGCCTTCTCCTATGGAGAAATGCCTAGCTTGGAGTCATCCCTGGTAGAACATTGACTCTCCCTTAAGCCCGACGCGAAGACAGTGAAACAGAAACTCCAGAGATTGCGACCAGAACTAGCACTGAATGTCAAAGAAAAGATAGACAAGCTGCATCAAGCCAAGTTCATCCAAGTGGTTTCCTATCTCGAATGGATCACCAATATAGTCCCGGTTATGAAGAAAGATGGCAGAGTTTGAGTGTGCATCGACTACAAAGACCTTAACGAGGCTTGCCCAAAGGATGACTTCCCCTTGCCACACATAGACATCCTTGTAAACAACACTGCAGGCCATGAAAAGCTTTCGTTCATGGAAGGCTTCTCCGGATATAACCAGATCAAGCTTGTAGAAGAAGATCAGGAGAAGACCTCATTCACAACTCCATAGGGAATTTATTGTTACGTCATCATGCCATTCGGCCTGAAGAACACTGAAGCCACCTACTAGAGAACTATGATGGCGATTTCCATGACATGATGCATAACTGCAAGGAGTGTTATGTGGATGATCTGCTAGTGAAGTCAAAGACAAGAGAAGGACACTTCGAAGTCTTAGAAAGAGTACTCCAGAGGACGGATCAATATAAGTTCCAGATGAATCCAAAGAAATGTGTCTTCAGGGTAATTGTCAAAAAGTTACTCGGGTTCATTGTAAGTAAAAGAGGAATAGAGGTAGACCCAATAAAGGCCAAAGCAATTGCAGAGATGTCGCCTCCCAAGAATGTAAAGGAGCTCAGAGGACTCATAGGGAGACTACAATTCATTCGAAGATTCATCTCCCAGCACGCAAAAAAGTATAAACCTTTGTACGGGCTATTGAAAGGTGGTGTGGAGCTCAAATGGGATGAGGTCTATCAAAAGGCATTTGATGATTTGAAGCTCTATCTCTTCAGCCCTCTGGTATTAGCTGCAGCAGTTCTCAAACACCCATTATTGCTATACCTGGCAGTCACCGACAACTTCCTGGGTGTCGTTCTAGCCCAACATGACGAAACGGGGAAGAAAGAAATGACTGTCTACTATTTGAGCCGAATGTTTGTAGATTATGAGAAGAAGTACTCCCAGATCAAGAAGCACTGCCTAGTGCTAGTATGGGCTTCCCAGAAGCTCAGACATTACTTCTTAGCGCACAAGGTCTGCTACATAGCCAAGATGGATCCCATTAAATATATGTTCAAGAAGCCTGCATTGTCCGGAAGAGTCGCACGCTAGCAGATGCTCCGCATAGTGTTTGACATGCAATTTGTCACACAAAAGGCAGTCAAGAGGTAAGCAATCATTGATCAGCTCGTCGAACTACCCTTGCTAGAATATCAACCAGTTGCAACAGACTTTCTGAATGAAGAGATCCTTGCTATTAGCAGCGCCACCCTGCTAGTTAGAGAGTGGACTCTCCACTTTGACAGGGCATTCAATTCACAAGGGATTGGAATAGGGGCAATGTTTCTCACTCCAGAGAGCGTTCTCATTCTTATCGCTACACAACTAGGCTTCTCGGTGAGTAACAACATTGCTGAGTACGAGGCTCTCATTCTCGGATTACAGACTGCCCTCGATCTAGGGCTAATAAGGCTCAAAGGAGTTGGAGATTTACAACTTGTCATCCAACAAGTCCTCAGCAAGTACAAGACCCTCTAGCCAAGGCTTCGGGAATATCGTGACCTAACAAGAGCTCTATTGAAGAACTTCAAGAGAGAGGTATACGTGCATGCGCTTAGAAGCAACAACATCCTGGCGAACTCATTGGCTTCACTCGCATCGTCGTTCCCCTTCAACTCGGAAGGTGACGAACAGACCATCACAGTGCAAAGTATCAATTTGCCAACAGTGGAGTCAACTGCAAAATGGGTTCAAGAGCTTTAAGAAGAGTGTTGCCAAGAGAACCTATTGCACATCAAGGTTTGCTACCAAGGAACAACCGAAGTCGATTATGGGAACCCGTAGTACTATGATATCCTGAATTACCCATAAGACAGTACCTTCACGCTGCACACCACACCTAAAGACAGAGAAGCCTTGAGAAGGATGACCACCAGATACTACATCGAGGCAACACATTATTTCAAAAGACTCCACTAGGCATCAAACTCCAATGTGTTAATGCATCAGAAGCGACCAAAATTCTCAAGAAAACACATGAAGGAGTGTGCGGGGGCCACATTAATTCACAAGCCATGGCCAAGATAATCATCAGAAGAGGGTATTACTGACCTATGATGGAGGCTGACTGCGCGGCCAAAGTCAAGAAATGGCAAAGTTGTCAACTACACGCCAACAAAATCCACGCTCTTCCCTCAGCACTCCATGGGATGTCAACTCCTTGGCCTTTCTCTATGTCGACCATCAATGTGGTCGGGCCAATACAGCAAGCTAAGGGAAGCACCTTCATCCTCACTACAACAGAGTACTTCACTAAATGGGCGGAAGCGGAAGCGTTCGCAAACATCAAAGCCACAACCCTGTGCCGGTTCGTACAAAGGAACATCATTTCCAGGTTTAGGGCTCCCAAAGCCTTTGTAGTTGACAACGGGCCAATCTTCATATCGGAGGAGTTCATCAGGCTGTACAAAAAGTTTGGTATCACTCTCCATCACTCCTCTCCTTATTATTCACAAGGAAATGGCCAAGCAGAAGCTACTAATAAGACCCTAATAAAAATCATTAAAAAGACGGTAGAAGATGCTAAGTGATCGGATTAGATAGATAAACTAGTTAATGCACTATGGGCTTACCGCACCACCACAAGAACGGCAATAGGCCAAATACCTTATGCCTTAACTTTTAGAATGGAAGCAGTAGTCTCATATGAGATCCCGATCCCCATATTAAGAGTCCAAGTCGACGCAAGAATGTCTGTTGATGAAAAGAGGCAAGCATTATTGCTCCACCTAGAACTCCTTGATGAGAAGCGGCTCGCAGCTGCTGAGCACGCATGCGTTTACCAACAAAGAATAACTAGGACTTATCAAAAGAAGGTAATCAAACGCAAATTCAACATAGGTGATCTAGTACTTAAGGAGGCGCTACTTGTCAATAAGCCACATCTTATCTAGGGAACGCTGAAGCCAAACTGGGAAGAGCCTAACATTGTGGTGGCTGCATATCCAGGGAACGCTTATCGATTGTCCCAAAACGTGATAGAGTTGCTTGACCCTTGAAATGCAATGCACTTGAAAAAGCACTACCCTTGATCAGTCAATTTGCACTTAAAGAGTCCTAGGACCAAACCCTAAGTTAGAAGAGAAGGTCGCCTCTAGAGCATACAAGGAAATAGATAATTAGGGTGACCCGCGCTTTTGTCTTGTGCCCACACATACACCGTACGGGGAGACAAGAGCAAGGCGAGCTCAGAGCTAGGGTATATCATAAATGCCTCCCCCCAGGCATAACGTAGCATCCTAGCATAAGTCCGAGAGGCGATGACGAGTGAGCGTTGTGCCACGAGCCAACTTAGAAAGCGCATAAAGAGGGAATGAGCGTTCAAAATAAGGGAGTGATTTGGTCACACAATGATCAATATCCTTTGATCGAATACTCAAAATGGGTGTGAGACCACTGACACTTGGTAGATGTACTACCATAGCATAAACTTAGTGAGTAGTGATAGGTAGACACCTGCCAAATCGGAAAAACGAAGAGGAAAAAGAGAGCTAAAAAGACAACAGTAAAGAAGTTGTCCAATCAACAAAAAGAAAAAAGAGAGGGGAAGATGACAGCAAAGAAGCTGTCCAGAGCAGAAAAAGAAAGAAAACCCTAGGAAAGGAAATGCACATTAGGATTAACCATTGGCAAGAGGCATCAGAACCTAAGCCCATGCTGAGAGCCTACCAAACCTCAAACCTCCCCCATCTTCCGGCACACATAGGTAAAGAAGAAGTTGCCTTAGATATTCGAAGACCAAGTAGGTTAGAGGAGCAACTGACTAGGAAGGCCTAGGTATGGAACAAAGTCTCCGAAGAGGGCAGACATGATACAAGGGACAAGCCCAATATGGCAAAGCGCGACCCAAAAGGCCAGAGTAGACCTTAGGCTAAGGCTTGAAGAGGGTACCCATTTTTCCCATCCTTCCCATAAAAAATCCAAAAAAATCATAAAAATCCAAAAAACAAATCCAAAGAAATAAGAACAATCCAAAAATCCAAAAAAAAAAAATTCAAAAAACCAAATCAAAAAGAAAACCTAAAAAAAAAAAGTAATGCCATTCACCCCTACTTGCAAGTGAAAACTTAGTAAGTAGGGAAACTAGAGTTGGTCTGGCTAATGATGCAGCAATTGACCCACCAGGATTCGGATATTACGTCCTACTCAAGCGTGCCCTCACAGCTTGGATGCGTCCTTTCCACAAAGACATTATCCTGCAATGATCTTTAGAGTATTTGCGGATAACTCACAATCGACGTCCACTAGGCTCCGATTTTCCATCTCTCAGCAGAAGGCATGACTAACTCCCTCCACCTTATATCTAATTGACTAAGTTTACACAAACATGCCTCACACACAACAACTTAGTCAAGTATCAAAGCTAAGGAAGGTATGCCCTTTTGCTACTAATGAATATTATTTTATTATGTAGAAAAGTACAATTCATACCCACAAGGGCATCTCCTCAGGTTGAAAAGAAAAAGGCAAATGCAACGGATGCTAATACAAAGTGTTTTGAATGCCAAGCATCTAGTTGAACTCCTCCCTTTCCTTGATATATTGCTGTGGAGAAGGAAGAAGCCGTGCATACCATGCCACATACTTAGACTCTTGCAACTCTCGAGTAGCGACAGAGAGTCGAGCACCATTCAAGGTGATTTGACAACCCACGTAAGCCCAACAGGCAATGTACTCCAAGACCAGCTTCTCATCGCGGTCTCCATCATCTTTGCGAGAGTGGATTGGACAAGTCAACACTGAGTCTGCGGGAATAGAAAGTCTCTGGTTTAGCATCCACAGACAACAATGGATCGGGTACAGCACAAAGGACCAGGCCCCCACCAATACGAGCTCTTGGTGATGATAAATTGTAGTCATCACTCATGCTTTGATAGTTTCTGACAGCTGCGACACGTAGTCAAAGTCCTCCAATGGTAGTTGCCCTAGGCGAAGGACACAATCACAGAAGTTTAGCTTGTCAAAATCAACATAGCAACGACGGTGAGACATAAACCACCGTTGTAGAAGAAAAGGAGAATCGAAGAACTTCCCTAAGCACGATGCACTGGATAGTTCCTCCATGGTGTACGCTAAGACAGTAAGAGATAAATACAAGTCCAGACGGGCTGCCATCAACATGAGGAGGTTGACATGGTGGAGGTCCAAGGTGAAGTAATCATCTACAAACAATACAAGCCCTTTGATGCCGACAAAAAGACACAGTTGTAACTCCTTTGGGGATAAGGCATGAGCACAAATAACCTCCCATAAGCCTCGAAGATGGAGCCTTCCCTCATGCATCAGTGTCTTACTAGCCTATTGGCCCTCACCCAAGAACCAACTGATCTTCTGGGCATCCACGGTCTCAATAGATATGGCAAAGCAATCATTCGGCACCAACGTGGATTCTGTAGGAAGGCCAAGAAGGGAAGCAGCTTCCTCACAAGTGAACAGGGTCTCCCCATGAGCAAAATTAAAGGTGTTGGAAGAACTGTTCCAGTAAACCATTAATGCATGTAGAAGTGGCTAATGCAAAGAAGTGCGTACAAGGGCTAACAAATTTTCAAAACCACTACATGCAAAGAGGTGTTTATTATCCTCCACACGATTGAGCAAGCATGACACCCATGGGAGGCTATAATGAAATGAGTTATGAAAATTTGGGCATTCTGTAAAATTAACTATGACCTGCAATACAGGCAATTAATTACAGAAAGGCACATGAAGTAGAGAAATATGAACAGTTAGAGGAACAAGGAAAACAACAACTATGGCATTAACAAACATACCTTATCCTCACGAAAAGCCTTCATCAGGTGGTTGGGTATGTCAATCACCTTCTCCACAGTAAAAGGAGAGGAAGAGAATGATAGAAGCTTCATGGCTAAAGCAAAAGGGAGGAGAAAATCTCAGAATAGGGAAGGATGACGTCTGGGAGGTTCTTTGGGCCCTTATTTATAAACCCTTGTTAGAGCAACCCGAATTTGAGTCGGAATAGGAAAAGACTCTACTAGTCGCCCCCGCCATTGGCGACTAAATATGGTGCCTAATCAAGAGGCGACGTGTTGTGTCGCCTATATGACAGGCGACTATAATGGAGCACCACAAAGTCAGGCGACTAGATCACCAATCCCTACTATCTCGTCACACAGGTGCAATCATGCCACGGTGAGGCTACATCAAGTCCCACTGTGCACATCACAGCAAAGTTCCACTGTGAGATTACGTCAAGTCCCATTGTGCACATCATAGTGAAGTTCCACCGTGAGACTACGTCAAGTCCCGTCATGTGCATTACGTCTGTTCTACCGCAAGGCTACATCAAGTCCCATTATGCAGCTCAAAGACCAAACTGTGCATCACATCAAGCAATGGGCTTCTGCCTTTGGAGTCCCGATAGTGTATATAGACACAACCTTGACCAAGAGGCAAAACCTCAGTTTGGCAAAGAAAGGGTTCACTCCCTCACCTGGTTCTTCTTTCATAGAGTCCCTTTACTTGTCAAGTCGAGTTGTGGGACGACGGTTCTTTCCTAAAAGTACTGGTCACACTCGAGGACGGAAAACACTTCACCACAACAAATTGTATTCATGCATGTTGCACATGCTTGTATGGCTAGGGACCACCCGTACCCCGCTGGCCTAACCTGTCATACAGACCATTCATTGCATCGTATGTTGACCTTCCATTTGCATTTGTGTGCCTGAATCATGCATCAACGCATTTAGGAATCATACATTGGTAGTGGAGGCACTAACAGACCATTGTTCTTCAAGAGAGTTAGAAGCCTTTAAGACTGTGATCCTCTCGAAGCCAATTAAGTCTCACCTATCCTTTTGTTATTCCAATCCAAGTAAGCCCTCAGACAAGAAGCCACAATCCATTTTTATTTTCAATCGGCACTAAGGCACTTGCCCCATGATTATCTCCTTTTCATTCCTGGTTGGCCATGGTTATGCCCTCGACCATCCTTAGTTTCTACCCCGTTGAAGTGACATCTCAACATGGTTGACATGGTCTCGACGTCTAGCTGTGACACATAGCTTCGAAACTAGCTAGACCCCTCCATGACTGAGCCTTCAATATGATGGCGATGTTAAATGAACTACACAGCTATGTGACCCTCTCCCGAAATCGAGTTTGTTCACTCCTTTTATTCTTCCTTTAATGGTCCAACTATGGCAAACTGTTTGAGAGCGAGCTCTCCTTTTCAGGAAATGCTCATTGGGCATATCGTTCTTACCTTGGAGCTAATCTTATTCTAAGATTACCTCCAATGAAGGGCATCTATCGATATCTCATTTTCACATTTCCCAGAGTCCATCTAGGATAGGAATCTTTGACATCCCAAATCACAAGACTGAGGATTTTTTGCTCTACCTTTCAAATATTCCCCTTAAAAGCATTCTTGATTTTATTGGGTTCAAGGTTGTTAGCTGTGGCAGAGTTGACCCACCCAAGCTAGTGGCAAGCTTGAGGCCCTTGAACGTCTTGGTGAGTCGTTAATTGTGGCAAAGTTAATGCTCTCACCTTATTCAAATTAGTGGCAGATTTAAGTACTCTAAGCTTAAAGAAGATGCTTTTATGAGTTCATGAGATTTTTGAGTATTTACTGGACTTTTAAGAGGCTTCTCTGGATTTAACATAAAATACAAGGAGTAAAATGTAAAAGACCATATGGCGCTTTCGAGGGTGGCAACTAGTCTAGACGCCACAAGAGTAGGCGACATGTCTTGTCGCTAGCTACATAGGTGACTAGATCATGTCGCCAATCGAGTCAGCACCTGACATCCTAGGTTTTCCTCTTTAACAACATGTCATCATGGGTTTTAATATAATATATGAGATATTTATAAATATTATCATGATTTTTTCCATAATTATTATAATTTCTAGGACTTTCTAAGTAATTATTTATTTGTGGAATATCATATAAATCTTTATTAATGCCAGAAAATTCCAGAAACTTCTAGAATAATGGATGACATTGAGATTAATATCATATATTTTTATAATGGTTCAGAACTAGATATGATATTAATTATCTCTTTTTTTCAATACTAGAATTAGTTACACTTTAAAAGATAATTCCAACATGTGCTTAATTTTCGAGATTTATTTAATTACGAGTTTAGAATTTTCTATGGATATATTTAATGCTCGCAATTGTTGGAGATTCTATCTCTTAAATTCGATTTTAACTTTGAATTTGGATTTAAAATTCAATTTTAAATTCAAAAAACCTTCTAGAAAATTCTAATGAGTTCCAGAGAGTTTGAAAAAGTCAGGACTGGTCGTTTATGGTTTCAAGATATTTGTTGAGACGGTTTTGGATTTTATTTTTAAACAAGAAGATATTTAAAACTCGGCACTAGTGGGGGCGACGACTAGACCCAATAAGTTATTTTCGACTATTTTCTCGCTACGGGAGATAAGATATCTTCTCGCTACGGGAGATAAGATATCTCGGGTCGTTGCTTGTCTTTAGGGGTGGCAACGGGTCGAGTCTAGGTCGGGTCTACCTATACCCAGACCCAGACCCATCATATTTCATGGGTCTGGGTCTGGGTCTGAAAATCAAGACCCAGACCCAGACCCATGAAGATAATGGGTCTGGGTCTGGGTCCGGGTCTAACGGGTCCAGCAATCTTTTTCCATTTTTTTTGAAAAAATTAACTTTTCAT
>JAMKQA010037025.1:0-17575 GCA_024699735.1 Posidonia australis | reverse complement strand
TTTTATCCGTTCCGTATCCGTATCCGTTTTTTAAGGATATGGATATGTAAATTTCCTATCCGTATGATATCTGTATCCGTATCCGCATTTCGAAAATGGATACGGATATGGTAACACCCATATCCGTACCGTATCCGATCCGTTTGCACCCCTAATTAGGACACACCCCTACACATCATGCACCCATATTTTAGACACCACACGCATTAGCATGGCATGGCATATTGCCCTTGGGCGTACAGCAAATGCTGAAGAGCCGACATTTCATTAGCAATTGAGAAACCAATAGAAGACCGATTTATCCGGGCATACGAGGGTGCCTAACACCTTCCTCATACGTAATAGGGATCCTTACCCATATTTCTTGTTTACGGAGACCTTTTCCCTTATTTTTGCATGATTTTCATGTTTTATATGGTTTTCCTCATCTTCCATTTTAATAGACTTGGTGGCGACTACTGCATTTGCATATATTTTATTTTTGCCGTAATTTTGCCGACTTTGGCATATTTTTTATTTTTGCCATTCTCGCTGGCATGGTTACAGACCCGTACTTATCGACATACTACTTTGTGCACCATGCACTTGCGGTTAATTAAAACACTTGTCAAGGTTGCATGCTTAAATTTTGCAAGATGAGCACACATTCCAAATCAAGACAACTGTCAATACATTGTTACAGCAAAGCTAAAAGCAAAGGAAGATGGCATCCTTTGAGTAGATTGCATCCAAAATATTAAATGAGGTGAAGGCGAATCCTAATGTATCATCACTTGTGTTGAAGCATGCACTTGATAAGAAGCTTGGCTTGTTGCCACCATATCAAAGGGTACAGTGGGGCAAGGTAAAGGTTTAAGAGATCATCTATGGAAACAACTTTGATTGTTATGCTAGAATTTTAGACTTGAAGGCAGAATTCGTGAAAAGAAACATTAGTAACACCATCTATTTTGAGTTGGTTGAATCCAACTTTTTCAATAGGTTTTTTTTTTGTTTCAAAGCATCAAGTGAGGGGTTCATACATGGATGTAGGAAGGTGATTGGTTTAGATGCATGTCATCTAAATGAGAAGTACGAAGGAGTCTTGCTAGGTGCTACATCAATTGATGGCAAAAATGGTTTATTTCCCTTAGCATATGCTATGGAAGAAATGGATAGTGGAAATAGTTGGTTTTGGTTCTTGCAAAATTTAATGGATAGCATTGGAGATATGCAAGGTCTGACCTTGTTTAGTGACAAGTTGGTCGGGTTGGATTCGGCCTTTGGTTTGTCTTTCCAAATGCTAAGCAAAGAGTTTGTATGAGACACTTATACAAGAACTTCAAAAGTGCCGATTGGGTAGGTAATTTATTACCTTTCTTGACTATGTAAGTTTATGAACTACTTATATCTTGTTTTAATGAGATGTATTCAATTGTAGATAATGATTTGGAGATATGGATGTGGAAGGCAGCAAGTTCTTTCATAGATCCTGATTTTGACTACTTCTTGCAGAAGGTTCAAATACAAGATGAAGGTGCTTACAATGGTTGATGGATTGCCAACATGATAGAAGGAGTAGATGAACATTTGGGATAGAAGCCAAATGTAATTACATAAGTAACAACTTATTAGAATCTTTCAACAACTTCATTGGTTCCATTAGGTAAGTTGCTTATTAGAGTCCTTGCTAAACTTCATTAGTTCCATTTACAAACTCTAGAGTGCTAGAGTGGTTCCTAACTTCAATGTGTTGTCCAAATTTCATATTCAAGGACTGTGGTTGACTTGATTGATTAGTTGAGGAAGAAGCCCATGACAATGAGGGATGATAGAAGAAGAAATGTTTCCAGGTTGAAATAGAAGTTGGTTCCAAAAGTGAAGAATGAACTAAACAAGCTTTCAAGGTCGATAGTTCCATGGGAATTGCATAGAAGCAATGATGGTGAGGTGGAGGTAGAGAGTTCTAGAGGAAGGTATACTATCCATATACGCAACAAGACATGTGGTTGTAGGGACTAGTAGGTTACAGGCATTCCTTGTGTTCATGCAATAGTAGCAGTTGTGCAATTAGGGATAGACCTTGAATCTATGGTAGATGAGGTTTATACCACTAAAATGTACAAGAAATGTTATGAGCTAGCAATTAGTCCCATTGTAGAGTACAAGTTTTGGGAAAAAAGCAATGAGAACATTAATGTGTACCCTCCAGTATTTAAGAAATAGAGTGGAAGACCTAAGAAGAAGAGATATAGGAGAAGGTATGAACTAATCCTTATGCCAAGACTTTGAAGTGTTTGAAATGTGGGAAGTCAGGTCATAATTAGATGGGATGTAGGCAAACAAGAAATGAAGGTAGAACTAGTGGAAAGGTCAATGTTGGAGTTGTATATGAGAGTGCAAGGCTAACATTCAATCCTAACATTGGGAGTGGCAGTGGGACTAAGAATAGTAGTGAGGTTGGGGGATGACTAAAGAAAGAGGCAAAAGAGATTGTTGGAAGAGGAAGAGGAATGACAGAAGTTGCTAATTGCAATTCTATTAGTGTTGTTGTTGAAAGACGTAGACAAAGATCAAAAGCTGCAAAATTGACTCCTAAAAGGCCACTGCAAATGCAAGAAGAAACACAGTTGGGATCTCAAGCACCACAACCATGACAAACTCATTTAGCGCAAAGTTAACCACCTTAGAACAACTACTTTTAGATGGGTTTCATCTCCTTTTTTTGTGACCTCATACTTAGAATGATAGAAGTCAGTTATTTTATGTGAATAACTACTTGTAGATGGTTTTCAAGTCTTTTTTTGGTGACCTCATACTTGGGATGACAAAAGTCGTAGTTATTTTTTATGATGTCTGATATTTATTATGATTTTTGCAATTGTGATGTTATTTGTATGTTATTTAGTTGTTATTAGATTGTATGCTATTCTCTGATTGCATTATATTTAGATTCTATAGCATGATATTTTGATGGTATAGTGACAGTTTGATGTTTAGATGATATTTTGGCTATCGCAATGCATTGTATTCTGTTGATATTTGATGGCAATCTGATATGAACTCTGATGGCAATCTACTTTTTACTCTAATTACAGTTGTATTGTTACTTATAGTGATGTCTGATATTTATTCTGATATTTGCAATTGTGATGTTATTTGGCTATTGCAATGCTTGTTATTCTGATGGTATTGCCACAAGCCTGATATCCATGTGGATAATCTATAGCTCTACAAGATTATGGTATATTTCCTCTCAACAATCCTAAAATGAGCTAGTACACATCATCCAATTGCTTGTTACAAGTTAATCAATAAACATATGATTACCAACAAACACAAAATAATAAGAAGCCCAAAAGATAGCATTAAATAACCTAGTTTTTTCATCTTGTTCACAATGTTAAATTCCATGGTCTCTAACTTGTACATCATGTCTATAGATTGGCAATTAATTTCATCAACCTAAGCAAAATATCCACACTTCTTGCCTCCTTCCTTATTGGGACATTGAAAGAACTACTTTTGTGGATTAACATCAGTATGTGTTGTCCGTATGTTACAAAGCAAGTCACACCTAGGACAATATTGTGATGTTGTGTTGCTTAATCTTGAAGAAGAAGTAGTAATTGAAGAAGCCGACATCTTTGGAGTAATTCATTGAATACTTGGGAAGTACTAGTGAAAAAAGAAGAAGAAGGATGAAGAGGAGGAGGAGGAGATGGAGAAGGAGAACCTAATGAAAGGGGGTCAGTGCAAACCTACCAAGGACAATGATAGGGTTCGTACAAAATGACGAGGAGAAGAGGATGAGGAGGTGTGGATGGGAGGAGGAGGAGGTGGAGGTGGAGGTGGAGAGGTGAAGGAGTTGTGACAGGAAGAAGAGGAAGAAAGAAGATGACGAAGAAGATGAGGAAGAAAAGAAATAAAGAAGGATTTATAAGTTTTTAAATACAAGTATAAGTAACGGTTATGTAATAAGGGGATTTTTGAAAAATGTTCGTAAGATAATAAGATCATTTCAATTAATTTTTTATGCTGTTATTATTAGAATCTAACGAAAATTAACTCAATGAGTATTCTAAGATTAGATACAAAATATAAGGGAACAACATAAACTTGATAAAAGGTAGAATGTTTTTCATGAACTACATTAAACTTAGGAGATTATATGAAAATTATCCTAAATTTAATCGATTTGATCAAACTAGAAATATTCTTGAATGGAGAATTCCTTCCTACAAAATAAGTAGGCTCGTTATTAATTATAAACTTACAATCACTCCACCCTCCACCCTCCACCCTCCACCCTCCACCCTCCACAACCAACATGAACAGATCATTTTTTTAAAATGTTCCTTGTTACGTTTTCATTTTCAGGTTGTCATATCCAAGACATGCAACTAAAAAACGTGAACGAAAGAGGTATTGTCTTGTAGTTTGAATCAAACTCAATTCTACACTCACGCTATCTTTTCTTTTTTGTTAAATTATAGTATACCTCCTTCAACTATTCACATTTTTACTTTAATATTGTAAACTTTTTTTGTTACAACTTAACCCTTCAATTATTTTCGTTAATCAACAAGATCCCTTCCATCAAGTTTGAAGGGTTATAGTATTTTTTTTGGACAAATTTACCCTTCTCCCATCTTCTTCCATTTATCCTCTTTATTATTCGAGTTTTTCAACTTAGTACCTTAAATATTTTTCATTACAACTTATTCTCCTCAACTACCTCTGTTAAATAATTATAAGACCCTTTCATCAGGCTTGAAGGGTTACGTGACTTTTACAAAAAAAAAATTCAGACAAATTTACCATTCTTTTCCATCTCCTTCTTCTCCATCTTTTCCTATTTTTTCTACATCATAAACTCTAAACCCAACTTCAACAAATTTTCTTCTTTCTCATCTTCTATTTCTTTTCCAAACATTTTTTTTCTCTTTTTCTTGATAAATCTATGATTTTGAGCTTCGTCAATACCATAGGAAGATCTTGAACTTCTTCTCTATCATCATCAAGAATATATCAATTGAAGGTCTCAACCCACTAAAAAAGGTTGTTGGCAACTAAGATTTGTGTTGGGTGAAATGTTGGTGAGGAAGAAAGGGTTCCATAGGAGTAATGTTTGAGTCAAGTTCTGTAGGACTGAGAAGAGGATTATTTAGAATTGAGGGTAAAATGATCAGACAATGCAAAAATTTAACGATGTTTACTTAAAAAGGCAGTTTATTGCAATTTATCATAATTAAAGGGGGTAAGTTGTAATGAATAAAATTTAAGGTACCAAGTTGCAAACTCGAATAGTTGATGGATGCAAACTGTAATTTAACCCTAGGAGGCAGGTTGTAATAAAAAAAGTATGTAGTATCAAGTTGCAAGACTTAGATAGGTTAGGAAAGTAAACTGTAATTTTATCTTAGAATGGTAAATTACAAATGATAAATTGTCAAACTATGCAGAAATATGACGTCGTTTACTTAAAAAAGGGATTTATTGTAATTTTCCATAGGGAAGTAAGTTGTAACAAAAGAAATTTTAAATACCAAACTAAAAAACACAAATAGTTGAGAAGGGTAAATTATAATTTATTCTTTCTTTTTTTTGTTAAGTTCTACACCCAATGAGATTTGAACTTGTGATCCTTTAACTTGAGCAATAATCATATACCAAATGAACTATGCTTTGTTCAACACCTTCAACTTTCTTATCCCTTCCTTTCTTGAAATAAGGTTTGCAAATACTCTTTGATGGCCTTGTCATTATCGCCTTGGCCATCCTCTAATTTAAATCTTAATTTCTTTTGTTGTATTATTTGATAATTTTAATTATTATGAAATTGCTATAAACTATGAAGAAAGTGCTCGTTTGAAGAATCGTACTTTTTAAGGACTACTGTAAGGTCCATTATCAACAAATTGGTCTGAAAGTCCACTCTTTAGCCTAGTGTTACGACCCAAATTCTACATACATTAAGCCTATTCGAGAATCCCTTCATTATTATTAAACAAAAACAAGAAAGTAAACCCTATTATCGGGCAAATGAGATACCTTTCAGCTGCGTTTGCTACGTAGTGATCAACAGTAGTAGTATATTGAGATCTCTTTAAACGACCAGGTACTTTTTTTAGTTGGTTTGGAATCCCATTCCAAAGGCATAATGACCTTTTAGGGTTTTGGAGGAATGATGATTTCAATCCACCTAGGAATCGCTCAAAGACCAAATTATCCTCATATCCACTTTGTTAATTTTATAATATATAAATTTTAATGAAATGACCCAATCATCTCTATGCGTATATTATGAAGTTGCAAAAGTACAATTTTTGTAAAAGAAATATTAAAAAAAAACTCCTAAGTAACATGAAAATTCAAACTATGTTCATTTCCATCCAAGGACCTAAATCTTCTAAAAAACTTCAACATTCAAGGATAATATTGAAAATATCAAGATTCCAAGCCAATATATAATTCAACATTTCCATTACCTTCTAATAGTATGACAACCAAATAATTGAAAATGATCACGATTACAATACCATTCTTACCATCTTCCCCTTGCTATGTGGATTCAATCGAGTACTGACGAGCAAATGAAACTTGTGTTGAATTCTCATGATTCAGTATAGACACATATTGACCATTTTCCTAGTGCAGAAGAAGAAGAGGCTGAAATTATTGTAGCAGATTACATTACAAGATGGAGTAAATAAAGAGTGATCAAGCTACCCTCCAAATACATAGAGCCTATGTTTGCACCTGCATTATTAGTAGTCAAGGAGACTTATGATGTAAGAGAACCGAGTAGTTTTTGGGAAACTATTTTATCATAAAAGTTTACAATAGAGTCTCTTCATACTACAAAGGTAGAGTACATGACAATAATAGAAGGGATTAAAGAGACAGATATGATGACAAAACCTTCTCCTTTAACTAAGTTCAAAGAATGTGTGAGCTTGATTAGCTTGCGTGGTACTAGATATAGGTTGTCTAGCAAACAGAGATGAATCATTATGTGATTATAATAATAATGCAAGAGATGGAATTTCAATTCATGGTGGAAATTTGTTGAGTTTTTGCCATGAAATAAGCCTAATAGATGTCAACAATCGCCAGCAGTTTCACTGATTCAACACAGAGATCAAGCGGACATCTGTTGCACCATTGCTCAAGCACAAGGATTAAACAAACATCCGTAATACACTACTCCATCTTAGAGGTTTTGCAGATCAAGTTTGGGTTTGAGTGGACGTCCACTACAAGAAATTTGTCATTAAAGGACCCAATTTTAACCGTGACACACACACACACACACATATATATATCTATATATATATATACATGGAAATCAGCTCGGGCCGGCCCTAAACCGTCTGGCCCAACTCAGGCCCAGAATGGCCCTGGCCGTCGATCCCAACAATGGACCGGATCGGGCTAGGCCCGTCGTGGGCCACGGGCTGTGTTGGGCCCATGTGCTAGGTCCACGTAGGCCCGTAGAGTAGGTCCATTTTGGCCTATAAATTAGACTAGGGTGGGCTGTCTTGGAAACTTTTAAAAAATAAAAAAAAAGCAAAACAAAACAAAAGGGCTAGGTCACCAGCCAGCCCAAAAAAATAAAAAAACAAAACAAAAGGGTCGGGCTGCCGCTTGGCCCAGAAAAATAAAAAAAAACAAAACAAAAGGGTCAAGCCGCCGCCCGACCCAGAAAAATAAAAAAAACAAAACAAAAGGATTGAGTCGCTGCTTGGCCCAAAACAATAAAAAAACAAAACAAAAGGGCTGGGCCGCCTGCCTAGCCCAGAAAAATTATAAAAAAAACAAAACAAAGGGTTGGGCCTCTCTCTCGACCTAGAAAAAAAAACAACAAAAAAGGTTGGGCGGGCTACTCGGCCCTATAAAAAAAAAAGCAAAAGAAGAATGTTGCAATTGCAACATTCCATTAGCATTAGACCGTTGCAACTCGCAATGGTCCTTACTTCTTTTTTTTCTTTACATGAAAATTTTCAAATTTTTACCTATAAATATACCCCAACTTTATTCATTTTTCTTCACAAGTCAATCTTCTCTTCTCTTCTCCACTACAACTCATGTTCTCTACCACTTTCTCCTAACTTAATCTTTTCAAGTGAGGATTTGGCTATTCAATTTTGGATTCCGCTACGTTTGCTACTCTCCAGTCTCCACGCTACACTAGTTGAGCTGACAACATCAAAATTTCTCTACTTCTAATCTATCTAAATTCTTTACTTCTAATCTTTCCATTTTTAGGTTTTGGTTTTTGTGGATTAAGGGTTTTTTTATTTTATTTTTATTTTTTATATTAAAATTGAATTTTTTGGTGATGTTGGTAACCAAGATTATATCCGTAATATGGAGTCAGAACAACCTCAATTGACCCCAACACAGACTACACAATCCATAGCCACTAAAAAACTAGGAAACAAAGTTCTTGGGTTTGGGAGCATGTTACAATAGACCATGTAGATGAAACTAGGTGCTATTGTAATTATTGAAATACCACATACACATGTCCTAGGGGAGGGGGTGTAGGTCATATATCTAGGTATTTACAAAAATATATACCCAAACATAACAAAGATGACAACACATATTTAAAACAATAGAAATTACAAGTAGGATCTAATGGTATAATTAATTGGAAATATAATACAGAAGAAGTTAAAGAAGGAATAACTAAATTTATAGTAAAAGATAAACAATCATTTTCTTTTTCTAAAAATAAAAATTTTGAATAATGAATGTAAAATTATTTAACATTTAAAAAAGATAAAAAAGATTTAATTGGAATATTTTTTTAGTTTATTATGTAAAATATCATTAACATGTGATGTTTGGACTAGTCCAAATAATTTCCATATTTATGTTTAACTGCACATTGGATAGACATAGAATGAAATTTACAAAAAAGAATAATTGCTTTTAAAGTTTTTGATCATCCACATATTGCTAAAGCTTTATCAAATATGATAGAAGATATTACTAAAGAATATAATATATTTTTTAAAATAAATACAATATCATTTGACAATGCATTTAATAACAATGTTGCAATAGAATTATTAAGAAGAAATATAAAACCAATATTAAATGGCGAATTATTTCATTGTAAGTGTTGTTATCATATCTTAAATTTAATTGTACAAGATGGTATAAAATATATTAGGCCTTATATAGAAAATATAAGAAAAGCTATTTTATTTATTCAAACATCAGCTAAAAGATATCAAGAATTTAGACATGTATGTGCACAAAATGGTTTAAAACCTAGAAAATTTAAATAAATGTTCAACATAGATGGAATTCAACTTATGATATTTTAAGTTCATGTATACCTTATAATCATATAATTACAGAATTTTATAATGCAAAATCTAATGATTTTTTAAATGATAAAGACTAGCAAAATTCTAATATAATTCATAAATTTTTAGAAGAATTTTATAATGCAACTAAATAATTATCTGGTTAATATTATCTAACAAGTTCTCTAGTTTTAATTAATTTATTTAATATTACAAATGTTTTTCAACAAAATAGGAATATTACAGTTTTTGTAGATATTATTAAATCAATGGAAACTAAATATAATAATTATTGGAGTAAGCTTCCAATGTGGGCATGTTTAGCTTTAATTATGGATCCTAGACATAGATTAGTTAATTATATGATACTTATAGGTGATATTTTTAGTAATATGAATAAAAATGAGTATATAGATTCATTTAATAATAAAATAAAGATAACTTTATATAATTTATTTGGAGAATATGTTAGAAATTATGGTGAAACATCTAGTGGTCAAACATTTAGTTTTTTAGGAATACAAACAAGTAGTAGTAGTAGTAGTAGTTCTTTATGGATTAGATTAAATAAAAAGAAGGAAAAATATGAAAAATCAACTACAAATAAAGAATTAGATAATTATTTAGAATCCTCAATTGCTTTTAGTGATTTAGAAATAGATTACTTAGATATATTAAAGTAGTGGTTTGCTACAACTATTAGGTTTCCTATAGTAGCAAAAATGGCAAAAGATTTACTAACGATTCTAGCGTCGAAATCTGCATTTTCTGCAGGAAAAAGTGTATTAAATGATAAAAGATGTAGATTATCAGAGAAGTCTGTAGAAGCCTCTGTTTGCTTAAAAGATTGGTACGATGCAATTAACCGTCTTCAAGGATTAAGCTTGAATTCTAGAACAGAAGACGATGATGATGCGACATCAACTTCAATAGACAAAATAGACTCCACAATTGAATAAATAATGATGTAAAATTGTAAAAATAAGACATGTAAAAAAATTATATAAAACATCTTTTGTATTTTTCTTATTTTTTTAAGGTATTTAAAATTTTTTTTATTAATGAAAAAAAATAATTTTAAAATTGAAATTTTGGCCCAATGGACTGGCCCACCGGGCCCGCAACCTAGCCCACTAACAGGACATGAGCCTTTCTGGGCCCATGGCCTGCTAATAGAGGCTCACCCTTGTCCAGCTTGCGGGCCAGCCTGGCCCAATCCAAGCCTGGTCGTGTAACGCCTCTCATTTTCCACAATAATTTAAAATAAATTAAATTACGAGAAAATTAAAGTCAAACAGTAAATATTTAACTACTAGGAACCTGTGTGTGCAGCTAGAAGACTCTAGACTATATGCACTATGCTAACCCTCTGCATGTCTGCACCTACAAACCAAAAACATGCGGAAAAACATATGAGTGACAAAAGTCATCTAGTATGTACCCTACGAAAACTACGGAAAACAAAACTATATTGAATTTTCCTTTTAAATTCATTTCGCAAACTATTTTCTCAAAACCTCACAAAACAGGCCCACATCGGCCAAAACCACAACCTGGGCTCTACTAGCCCAAACCCACAAGCAAAGGCCCTCAATAGCCAAAACCATACATAGTGAGTTGGAAAGTCCGGTGCCAGGCAACCTAACTCTGGCTACATGCAGTCCGTCGAGGAGCGACCACAACGTTCTGCACTGCCACAGTGACGACCACCCTGTGCAGGAGCATTCACCATCCTGCGATTCTCCCTTTCTGGAGAACCCTCAAAAGCTAACTCCTCCATGGGAAGGCTGTCCTGTCTCTCAGGATGCTATGGGGCATGTGTTCCATCCGCACTGGCCATCACAAGGTCCGTCTCCTCACGACGTCCTCCACACACGGTGCTCAGGAGGGAGTGTCATACCTCCATACCCGACGACACCCGAGCCTAAGTGCTCACAACGATAGCAGGAGTAGCATACCTCCCTGTCATGCCACAAGGCACCTCAACCCGTGGACCACAACCCTAGGCTTAAGACGACAATCAAGGAGTCTCATACCTCCAAGACTCAATGCCCCTTAGCCTCAGGTATCTCAGCCCCCAACCTCAACCAAGGAGTCGCGCCCGACCACCAAAAAAAGTCATCACATTCCCTTGTCCCGACAACACGGTCGCACACTGTCTCGACCCGCACACAAAAAAACCAGGAAAACATTTTTCAAAACAGGCCAACTATTTCTATGAAATACATTTTCCAAAACTATTTTCATATCTCCGAAAATTCTTCTAAAACCTCGACAAAGCGGCGCATCAAGTGTCTCAAGGGACCACCACTGACGGCCCATAATCCCATCTCACACGGACAATACAAACTAATCTTGAAAATCACTGCATTAGAATATGTTTTTTTTCAAAAAATTTGGAAATATCCCAAAAATGCCCTAGCAGACCTACGCATGTGGAGCACGTGCCTGGACAGCACCCCTAGTTTTCTGTCAGAATTTAGGCAACTTGCAGCAGGGCACCCAGAATCGCCAAGGGTGGGAGCTCCGATCGGACCTCCCAAACAATCACCGAAAAACTCAAATAAAACATATGTGGTAGACCCTTATGTCTACTCAAAAACCAGACAAACAAAACTGAAATCCATTAACCATGCATCAAGATATAAAATTGCAACGGTAGAAAGGTCAAAATGACCTAAAACACACCAACCTCCATAAATATCCATAAATGCCACAATAAATTCCCAGAAAATCTAAAACATTAAATTTAGCCTAGATTACATGTGTCCTAGGCATTTCTACCATTTTACATGATTTCTACACATTAAATTTGGGGATACATACCTAAAACGACCTCTAGCGATTACTGGTCGACTCTGGTGAATTCCAGCGACTCCACATGACCACGACCACAATACGACCATGGGAGCACTCCACTCGAGCTCCATGCACCACCACGAGCCACCATAGCACCTCTACTTCTCTCCCTCTCCCTCTCTCTCTCTCTCTCCGTCGACACGTGGAAGAAGGGAACAAAGGAGGCAGGGGAGGATAGGGGAAAGGCGAAGGGGGGAGAAGGAGTGGAGAGGAAGGGAATGGAAGGTGGGGAAGAGGAGAAGTGCGCCCGAGGAGGAGGAGGAGAAAAGAAGAAGAAAGAATGAGAAGACGGCGACGAGCGATAAGGGAGTGCGGTGTAGCTTATAAAGCCTGCGCATGCAATAGCTGGGAGTGTGCTCACCTGCACGTCTCAGCCACCGACACACTGCATGAGTACACCAGCTACTCCGCCCAACCACTAGCCACAGCAACCGGCCCATAGCGTGGACCCCACACGGACCCCACACCTGGGTCCCACACGCACAGTGCCACAATGCACAATGCCAACCACGCACAGGGACATGCAAATAGAAGCCAGCCCCCGAGGCTCAAGCCTAAAAGCACAAAATCACACAATGGGCCTCGGAACAGTAACACCCGCCCAGGAAAAAAATCATAAGATGTAAATAATTACAAAATGAATTTTATGGGTGTTACATCCCAACCACCTTAAAAGAAGATTTCACTCTCGAAATCACTAGGCGAAAAGATACAGGTACTGGGCTTGGATGGCTTCCTCACGTTCCCACGTGGCCTCGTCGGCTCCATGATGCTGCCACCGCACCAAAACCAGCAGAATCACATTATTCCGCAACACCTTCTCCTTGAGGTCAACAATCTCGACGACATCCACCACAAAGGACAGATCTTCTTGCAGCCCTTCTGGCTGAACTGGGATCACATGAGAAACGTCAACCAGGCACTTCCTCAGCATGGAGACATGGAATACGTCGTGCATGGATGACATCTCTGGTGGTAGATCCAAGCGATAAGCAATTTCACCGATCCTCAAGGTGATCTGGTACGGGCCAATATAGTAGGGACTCAGCTTGCCACACTTCCCGAACCTCATGACATCCTTGGTTGGCGATACCTTCAAAAACACATAGTCTCCCATCAGAAACTCTAGCAATCTTTTCCTTCTATCGATATTACTCTTCTACCGACTTTGTGCAGCCAACAGCTTGCTCCAGATCAGATCCACCTTGTCCGC
Organism: Posidonia australis; assembly: GCA_024699735.1. Lineage (NCBI taxonomy): Eukaryota > Viridiplantae > Streptophyta > Magnoliopsida > Alismatales > Posidoniaceae > Posidonia > Posidonia australis. The sequence continues at coordinate 4,198 of JAMKQA010037025.1, read as the reverse complement.
ATACAGCTGCACAAGCTTAGGACAATCAACTGACGCTCGCCCACCTCGCTCCAACAAACTGGCCATCTACATGACCTAGCATACAAACCTTTGTAGGGCGCCATCCCAATGCTCGAGTGGTAACTATTATTGTAGGCGAACTCAATCAGAGGCAAATGGTCCACCCAGCTCCCTTGAATGTCTAAGGCACATGCTCTGAGTATATCCTCTAGCGTTTGGATAGTCCTCTCTGTCGAACCATTCGACTGAGGATGAAGTGTTGTGCTATAGTTGAGCACAGTGCCAAAGGCCTCCTGCAAAGTTCTGCAGAACCTTGAGGTGAACCTTGTGTCTCTGTCCGACACGATGGACACCGAAACACCATGCAGCCTCACCACCTCAGATACATACAACTCCATTAGGCGGTGCATCGGAAGCTTCACCCGAAAGGCCACGAAGTGAGTATACTTGGTTAACTGATCCACAATCACCCACATGGTTTCGTTCTTCCTCAAAGTCTGCTGCAAACCAGTCACAAACCATCGAGATGTGCTTCCACTTCCACACAGGAATATTCAACGGCTGTAAGGTCCCTCCAGGTCTCTAGTGCTCTGCCTTAACCAACAGGTAGGTGGTACACCTCGCCACATAGTCAGCAACATCTCTCTTCATGCCAGGCCACCAAATAATCCGCTTCAAGTCTCGATACATCTTCGTACTCCTAGGGTGAATAGTGTACCTAGATCGATGCACTTCATCCAACAACCTCTGCCTGGCCTCCTCATGCTGGGGCACATACAGACACATATCATACCTCGATTCTCCATATGCCTTAACAGAGAAATAAGGTTCTCCACCAGCCTCCAGCTTCTCAAACACTGCCTGAATAAACGGATCCAGTTGCTGACAAGCGACAATAAACTCTAATAGCTTTGGACGAACGGACAGGTTGGCCACCCAGGCACCAACCGTTCCCTGAACTTGCCGCTTCGGCCTGCAGCTCACTAGATCCTCCAACATGGTTCACTCCTTGACCATTAGGCTTGCCATCACATGCATACGCCGACTCAGGGCATCGATGACCACATTGGCCTTGCTGGGATGGTAGGACAGGCTGAAATCATGGTCTTTCAAATACTCCATCCAACAATGCTGCCTCTGGTTGAGGTCCCTTTGCGTGAAGATATACTTTAAGCTCTAATGATCGGTGAAGACCTCAAACTGCTCCCCATAGAGATAATGTCTCCAGAGCTTGAGAGTGAACACTACGGCAGCCATCTCCATATCGTGGGTCGGGTAGTTCTTCTCATGATTCCTCAGCTGACGCGAAGCATATGTGATGACATTGCCATGCTGCATCAGAACACACCCTAACCCAATGCCACTGGCATCACTATACACAGTGAAGCCACCACTACCAGAAGGCAGAGTCAACACAGAGGCAGAAACTAGATGAGACTTCAGCTTTTGGAAACTCACCTCACAATTATGGTCTCAGCAAAAAGGAACACCCTTCATAGTCAACTTTGTCAAAGACGCGGCTATGGAGGAGAAATCCTTGATAAACCTCCTATAATAACCCACCATAGCCAAGAAACTCTTGATCTCCGTCACAGTCTTGGGTCGCACCCAACTACTCACCCCCCTCAACTTTGGCAAGATCCACTCTGATGCCTTCTCCAGAGATCAAATGGCTAAGAAACATGACTTCACTTAGCCAGAACTCACACTTGGAGAATTTGGCATACAGCTGATGATGCCTCAGAGTATCCAAAACCGCCCTCAAGTGCAAGGCGTGAGTCTCAACATCCAGGGAGTAGACCAGCACGTCATCAATAAAAACCACAACAAATTGGTCCAAAAAAGGGCTGAAAATCCTGTTCATCAGATCCATAAACGCAGCCGGTGCATTAGTAAAGCCGAAAGGCATGACCGTGAACTCGTAATGCTCATATCGCGTCTGGAAAGTAGTCTTCTGAATGTCTGAGTCTCATATCCTCAACTGGTGATACCCTGGCATCAAGTCAATCTTCGAGAGCACCGATGCAGACTGCAACTGGTCGAATAGGTCATCAATGTGGGGTAGGGGATACTTGTTCTTCACCGTGATCTAGTTCAGCATCCAATAATCTATACACAGTCGGAGCGAACCATCCTTCTTGCGGATGAACAAGAAAGGCACTACCCACGGAGACACACTCGACCTGATAAACCCCTTCTCCAGCAACTCCTGCAACTGAGTCTTGAACTCTCGCAACTCCGCTGGCGCCATGTCATAGGGAGGCTTCAACACAGCACTAGAACCGGGGATTAGATCGATTGAGAACTCTAATTCCCTGTGAGGTGGCATACTAGGCAAATCGTCAAGGAAAATGTTGGGATATTCACACACCACAGAGATGTTGTGAACACCCAACTCAGGAGAAGTGGAGGTAACTATACTGGCTAGATAGCCCTCGCAACCCCTGACCAAAGAGTTATAAGCCTTCATAGTTGAGATGACAAGCTTAGGCTCACCCTAACACCCACCTTGCACAAAGAAAGACCCATCCTCAAGAGACCTAAAATAAACTCTCCTCCGAGCACAATCGATCAAAGCGGACTGCTGCTCCAACCAAACCATGTCGAGTATCACATTGTACTCCTGCATGTCCATCACGATTAGGTTGGCATCGTACTCTCTGCCATTCAGTGTCAAGTCGACAGACCACAGATACCTCCATGCCAAACAGTGCTCCCCTAGTGACGTCACCATGCTTAGATGAAAGGCCAGTCTAGCTGGTCTCTCTCCCAGCTTTGTCGCGAAAGACTTAGAGATAAAGGAGAAAGAACTCCTGAGTCAAACAACACTTTGGTCATCCGACCAGCTATAATAAGAGAATGTGATGGCCAAACAAACAACAATACCACACAACCATACAATCAAGCAGATGTCCATATTACAAGCAGATTACAACATATCTCAGAGGGTTATAGAACCAACTATTCATCCTTACCCTCAACAACATCTTCCGAAGACCCAGAGCCTGGAGCTACAATGGTGAACACCCGTCCCCTAGTTGGCTACTGTTACATGCTTACAGTCTTCTTAGGCGGTTCCAGACAGGATCTCTGAACGTGTCCTACCTTCCCACAGTTATAGCACACCACTGGAGTTGAAGTTCGCCTAGGTTGAGGACAATATGCAGCGATGTGGCCCTTTTGACCATAGTTGAAGCACTGGTTCCCACTAAGAGCATTGCACCTTGTCTGACTGAGGCTAGTTCCGCTACCCCTAGCAAAACTCCGTTGACCCACAGAGGAAACATTGGAGCTCGCCTTCTGCTTCTTCTTAGGGCTGCCTAAACTACAAGCACTTGGAGGACTAGAGAAAGAGAATCGGGAGGTAAAAGAAGTCTTACCCTTTCCCTTGGGATGGCTCTCTAGAAACTTCTGATGCTCCACCTCAAAGCAATAAGCCATCCCAACCATGTCCTCCACCGTCTGACACCAACAACCCATCACATTCACTTGTAGCCCTAGGTTCAAGTCGTCCAAAAACCTCTACGCCCGCTCCTCCTCAAACTTATAGGCAGGAGCAAAGCGTTCTAGTCAAGTGAACTCAGTCTCATACTCAAGCACCAACATCATGCCCTGCTCCAGACTTCGGAAATCTCGATGATGCTGCTCCTTCACATGAGTAGGAAAATACTTGTCATAGAAGGCCACCTTGAAATCCTTCCACTGAATGCTAACAGTGACTGAGTCCGGGAACTTCAGCAGCCTCACAGACATCCACAACCTATTTGCCTCACCATCCATCAAGTAGGTCGTCAGCCGCACCCAATGCTCCTCTTGGCACGCCATGCTCTCCAGCATCTTCACCACCTTCCCCAACATGGCCTCGCTTTCCTCAGCACTGACCTTGTGTGACTGTGTCGCCCGATCCGAAGGGAGGGGGAGGGGAGGAGACCACAGCCATGCCGATGACGGCGAAGGCGCAATGATAAAAGAAAAGAAAAGGGAGTCGCCACCTAGTTTTTTAAGGGAAAGACGAGGAAAACCACAAAAGGATGAATGCATGTGATGCAGATGTGAAGGTTGGATATTTGCTAACCAGAGGATGGGTAAGGATTCCTATTATGCATGAGGAAGGTGTTAGGCACCCTCGTACGCCCGAGAAACTCGGTCTTTCTAGTCCAAATGCTTGCTAAAGGTTTGATGAATGTTTGCTAAACTG
>JAMKQA010037024.1:0-26794 GCA_024699735.1 Posidonia australis | reverse complement strand
ATAACTTGATATTTTAAATCTTTTGTAATGTTATTTCTTTTGTTTATTTCAATTTTATAAAATCAGTAATAATTTGATATTTTATCAAAGTTCTTTTGTAATGTTATTTCTTTGTTATTTTAAATCTTGATGTTAATAACAAATAATAGTTATGAGTTATTAAGTTATGTTATTAAGTTATTCTATAATTCATGTTATTATATGTTATTAATAATAGTTATTAACTTATGTTATGTTATGCTATAAAAATGTTATGTTATTAATAATTCATGTGTAAAATTTTGTTTGTTATTTTATAAGTTATAACTCATGTGATTATATGTAGAGTTGTGTTTGTTATTTTAAATTTTCTCTTGTAATTTTTCAGTAGTTACTCCTCAAGTTTAAAAAATAATGTTTATTTCAATTTTATAAAATCAGTAATAACTTGATATTTTAAATCTTTTGTAATGTTATTTCTTTTGTTTATTTCAATTTTATAAAATCAGTAATAACTTGATATTTTACTAGAGATCTTTTGTAATGTTATTTCTTTGTTATTTTAAATCTTGATATTAATAACTTGATATATAATTAAATAAATTAGTAATTCTTTATGATTTAAAAAAAAAACAGAATATTTCATAATTAATTAAAAAAATAGGAAAAATTGAAAAATAAAATCAAGAACGATTGTAAAAACCACTAAAATATGTAGAAAATTAGAAAATATTTGAATACATTATTTCATTAAGTAAATGACAATGTCGGTTTGTTCTCAGCCTTCATAATGTCAAATTCCCCAAGATCTGAAAGTAGTGGAGGTCGTAGTGATGTTAGGACAGCTAAATCAGAGGATCTAGGTTGGTTGCATGGATTTTCTATTGACAATGATAGACAAAAAATATAATGTAAATATTGTGACAAGTAAATGAAGAGTTGAGGAATAACAAGATTAAAATAATACCTTACTGGTGGATATAGTAATGTAGCTAAGTGTAAATCGTGTCCATCTGTAGTTTCTGCTCAAATAAGAGAACTATTAAAGGACACTAAAGCAAAAAAAAGTAACAAAAAGAAGAGAAGAAAGGTTCAACAAGATTCTCTTCAATGAAGATACTCCTGGTACTATTCCCATATCGGATTTAGATGATGATATGATTTATCTTGTAAACTGTAACACTTTAGAGGAAAGAGAAATGTATAAAAGATCAGTAATAGAGTCTAGAAATGAAGAATGACATAAAAAGTAAATTGAAAGATTTCATAGAACCGGTAGTACCAGAGCTTACAAAGGAAGTGGCAGTGGTATTGACAGTGGTATGACACTACTTCATACAACTGCCAATATTACAATACCACTACTTCATCAATGAATATCAAACATATTATAATCAAATGTCTTGGAACAACTACGTGCTTTGGAGAGTCTCAAATTCGACAACAAATTCATCGAGAACACAATATGGTTGATGTACAGGAAGAATATTTTGATCAACCAAGGCATTCTTCATGATATTAAGCATATATAAGGTAACTTTTTTGAGTCTTTTTGTTTTTAAACATTCATTAAGCATTTTTATGTATTATTTATACTTCAGGATATTTCTATTAGGTCTATCTGTTGTATTTTCATGTGATACATATTGAGGAAATTGATCTAAGTGATCTAAGTAATCTAAGATGTAGACTATTACTTACTTTAGCTTATCCAAGAGTTTCAAATCAAAATTCAAAGCTTTTTTTACCATTTCAATGGACTTCTGTAAATTTACCGCGTTTCCACCGACATTTCCATCGATGTCCGACACGTTTTCTATTTTTGTCGAACCAAAGTCCGACACAAAACCGACGTTTGATTCTATACCTATGTCTACCAGCATCCTTCAACAATGGTGAAGAACTATCCCAGAAATCTAAACTCTGATCAAATGGAGTAGTTTCTTGCTTACATTCCAAAAGACCCATCTCCTGCAACAGATTCAATGCATATTTTCTCTGTGATAAAGCTATTCTATCTCTAGTATAGGTGAATTTAATGTCCAAGAAATACTTTGGTCTATGCATGACCTTGGTCACAAAGTACTTCTGCAAATGATCTTTTGTCTCTTGGACTCCTATAAGATCACTACCCATCACTAAAATATCATCCACATACACAACTAATACCACACAACCACTGTCAGTCAGTCTGCCCATAGAACGAAGAATGATCTACAACACATCAGAAGAAGCCACAAGTAGTCATAATGCTGCTGAGCTTCTCAAATAAAGCACGTGGACTCTGTTTAAGGCCATAAATGGACTTCCTGAGAAGACACACCTAATTCTCCCCCTAAGCAATGTATCCAGGAGGTTGCTCCATATACATTTATTCCACAAGGTCACCATACAAAAAAGCATTCTTGACATTAAACCGACAAATTTCCCAAGACCTGTTGATGGCAATGGAGAGTATAACTCTGATGGAGTTCAATCAAGCAATAGGGAAGAATGTCTCAGAATAATCAATGCCATACTCCTGTATAAAACCTCGTGCCACTAAGCGAACTTTGCAGCTGTCTATCATACCATCAAGTCTGTATTTAATGGCAAAAACCCATCTACAAGTAACAACATTTATTCCCTTCAGCTTAGGTACCAAAGTCTATGTCCCATGAGACACAAGTGCATTTATTTCATCATCTATTGTTGCTTTCCACTTAAGTAGTAAAGGTACCTCTTGATAGTTCCTGGAAAGTGATTCAGAGACAATAGACAAGATAAACGTACGAAATGTAAGATGAAAACGATCATAACTAACAAAGTAAGAAATAAGATGGACTGTGGAACCACGTGTACCTTTCCAAATGACAATGGACAAATGATACACTTGCAAACTCTTTGACACCTCTTCACCTGTAGAAGCATCATTAGTACTACCAAACTCCACAACACAAGGTAAAAAGATATTATCATGTGAGGATGGAGTACTATCAACAGAGATTATGTATTTCCTCGTAACAGGAATATAGCAACAATAACTACGTCGAGTACGAGAGTATCCCAAGAATAAACCTAGGAGCAAGTTTGTCCAGATTGAGGGTCAAATCCTGAACAACGGCAACACACCCAAAAACTTAAGGAGTAAGAGGAAAAATATCTGTATTAGGATCATAGAATTAAACGTCAGTTTCGTGTCGAACTTCGGTCCGACAAAAATAAAAAACGTGTCGAACATCGGTGGAAACGTGGTAAATTTACGAAAGTCCATGGAAATGATCAAAAAACTTTGAATTTTGATTTGAAACTCATGGATAAACTAAAGTAAGCAATAATCTACATCTTAGACTACTTAAATCAACTTCTTCAATATGTATCACATGAAAATACAGTAGATGGACCTAATAGAAATATCCTGAAATATAAATAATACATAAAAATACTTAATAAATGTTTAAAAGCAAAAAGACTCAAAAAAGTTACCTTATATATACTTAATACCATGAATAGTGCCTTGGTTGATCAAAATATTCTTCCTGTACATCAACCATATTGTGTTTTCGATGAATTTATTGTTGAATTTGAGACTCTCTCCAGAACACGTAGTCGTTCTAAGACATATGATTATAATATATCTAATATTCATTGATAAAGTAGTGGTATTGTAATATTGGCAGTTGTATTAAAAATTTCATTGGTGAATATTGAGGAATTATATATACTGGTTGAGGTTGTCGAGGGATATAAGAATGACTTGGAAGACGTTCAGGTGGTTACTCTTCATATTGTGTTGAATGAGGTACATAATGAAATAATAAATCCATATCCTATCAAATTTGTTCGTTTGGAGCATAAGAAGATGTAATTCTTGTCCAATCGCTTTGAGTGCTATAGTCTGTTTGTCCAACAGAACCACCTCCATAAGAACTATAATCATAAGGAGCTCTAAGATCATGAATACTCAAAGAGTCAAGTGAGTCTAACAAAGATCTTCGTGTATGACTGCTCCAAGAATCTTCGTCTAATTGTTGATCACGACGACACCCTCGTCGATAATGAATTTCAGACCAGCCTCCATAATCCTCATCTTGTGTAGCATGTGTGAAGACATCCTCTCCTGTAAATAGGCTAAGTGACCTTTGTGCCTCTCTCTATTCTTGTGGCTTTTCTGTTACAGGTGGGGTTACATCTCTAATGCCACTATCATCATCGTCTGGTGGTTGTGTGCCATCGTCATCATCTGTGCTACTGTCACCCCTTAAGCCTGAAGTATGTCCACGAGAACATCCTGATAAACTCATATATTCTTCTACATCAATGCTCATTTCACTAATAATTCTAGAAGATGGTCTCTCTCTTCTTCTTCATCTAGGACTGGTTCTTCATTTTCTTGCAACCACTAAAGTATGAGATCATCTTTTTCGTCCTCGTTATAAATATATGTAAGATCTATTGGGTCCATGTAATTTTTTCCTTATTTTTTAATATGTTTTATTCTTAACGCATGTTATAATGTACAAATACCAAGTCATTCAACCTTACAGTGCCTAATCTGTTTTTTCTTTTTGTATGAATAAAGTTGAATGTACTCCAATTTCGTTCACAACCAGATGTTGTTACCGTTTGAAATAAAACCTTTACAGCAATATTCCTCAGATTTAGAGCATCTGTTCTATTTAACATCTACCATTCATTTGAAATATGATATTTATTTATTAACTATATTATGAAATAAAAGAAATGATATTAAAAATATTACTTAGAGTCATTATGTCACGAGAACGTATCGCATGAAAGTTTAAATGACATAAGTTCATCTCGAAAGTACTTCATTTGATTGAGAGCTTGTACTTGGACATTGATATTAGACTCTACTTTTTTAATCACATCTTTAACAAATTCTAATAAATTAGTACGATTACTAAGTTGATAACTGTACTGGAACCGTGGATTCAAATAATATGCTACATTAACAACAAAATTTATTTAACAAACAATTTTTTAATAAATGAAATATAATGATGAAAATTATGAATGTTCATGTTAAAATACTTACCAATTTTATATAGAAGATGAAGAAGCATCTTAGATCATCTGTTATATATAACTTTGAGATATGTCTTAAATGATCTATATGTTGCATCAGTTACAACATCCTTCATCAATCCCATTGCCTCATATAAGAAACCCATGGTAGGTTTTTTATCACTATCCACAAATCGAAGAACCTTTGAAACTGATGCCATAATATGTACAATTTTTCGACAATTCTCCCAAAAATGTATATTATTTATAATTGAATTTACTCTTCGGCCAATTGGACTTCATTCTCGTGGTATTTGTACCACTATGGCAAATTGAACATATACTCCAGCCCATTTCATCGATCAATCATATTTTGGAGAGTAATATAATTTATTACAAATCTGGTAACTCCTAGACGAATCAAATCACCACCATAACACTCAAGTGACCTCATAAAAACTAGTAAAAAAGAGTGGTTGTAAATAAAATTTGTTACAATCTTTACATCTCTCACTGTCTATTCCACCAACTTCGTCTTCCCAGAGTCCTTAAGTATTAAATCAATACAATGAGCTACACATGGTGTCCAATATATGTCGCACTTTCTCATAATCTTAGAACCAGTTTTTTTAAAGTTACTTCCATTATCAGTCAAAATCCGTACCACATTTGCTACTCCTACTTGTTAAATGATTTCTTTCATTTGCTTATATATATACTTGTAATCTTTGACAACATCAGAAGCATCAATGGACTTCAAGAAAATTATACGACTATCACAACAAACCATGAAGTTGATGATCAGTTTTTTTGTGGTATTTGTCCAACCATAACACATGATAGCCATTGCTGTTTCAAACCATTAATGTAAATTTCAAATTCTTCCTTCTCTGCTTTAAGGTACTCGTTCATAATCTCATACTCAGTTGGTACCTTTATTCCTGTACCTTCTTTTGTTGCAACATCAAGCATATGTTGCAGATAAGGTCATTTTACTGTTTTTACAGGAATAGCATCGAAGAATATGTATTTTGCTACAGCTTAATCAACTTTTTCCTTAACATTTCCAAACATGTCTTAAATTGTCTTCTACTTTGAGACTTCTTTTCTAACAGTAGCTGAATCTAGATTGTCGTATCTTTGACTATATATTTTGAACATTTCAGCAATGCCTGTACCTTTATTCTTTTGTATCATTCTACTACCACTGCCACTTCCACTTCCACTTCTCTTGTAAGTTTGTATACTAACTGTCCTATGAAATCTTTTAATTTGCTCTTTATGCCATTCTTCATTTCTAAATTCCATTACTGATCTTCTATACATTTCTCTATCTTCAAAAGTGTTACAGTCTACAGGATAAATCATATCATCATTTGAATTCGATATGGGAATAGTACCAGAAGTATCATCATTAAAGAGAATTATGTTGAACCTTTCTTCTCTTCTTTTCTCATCACTTTTCTTTACTTTAATGTCCTTTAATAAGTCTCTCATTTGAGCAAAAACTACAAATGGACACGATTTACACTTAGCTACATTACTGTATCTACCAACAAGGTGTTGTTTTAACCTTGTTATTCTTCCACTCTTCATTTACTTATCACAATACTTGCATTGTATTTTTTTTTCTATCTTTATCAATAGGATATTCATGCAACCAACTACGATCCTCTGATTTAATTGTCCTAACATTACTACGACCTCTACTACTTTTAGATATTGAGGAATTTGACATTATGAAGACCGAAAACGAACCGATATTGTCATTAATTTAATGGAATAATGTATTCAAATATTTTCAACATGTTTTAGTGATTTTTACAATCGTTCCTGATTTTGTTTTTTAATTTTACCTAATTCTTTAATTAATTATGAAATATTCTAATTTTTTAAAAATCATAAAGAATTACTAATTTATATAATTATATATCAAGTTATTAACATCAATATTTAAAATAACATTACAAAAGATCTCTGATAAAATATCAAGTTATTACTGATTTTATAAAATTGAAATAAACAAAAGAAATAACATTACAAAAGATTTAAAATATCAAGTTATTACTGATTTTATAAAATTGAAATAAACATTATTTTTTAAACTTGAGGAGTAACTACTGAAAAAATACAAGAGAAAATTTAAAATAACAAACACAACTCTATAATCACATGAGTTATAACTAATAAAATAACAAACAAAATTTTACACATGAATTATTAATAACATAACATAACACAACATTTTTATAACATGACATAACATACATTAATAACATAACATAAGTTAATAACTATTATTAATAACATATAACTTAATAACTCATAATTATTATTAAGACTTAAGGCTGAGAAACCTGGGGTTGGAGACCTGCGCATTGACGAAGCAAGAACCTAGGGAGAAGGGACTGGCGATCGGCTGTTAGCGAAGCAAGGGCTGCAGATCGATAGGTCGACGCCTCGACGAAGCAGGAGAAGGGGCTGGAGATGACAAGTTGCGAAGCAGAGGCTGGAGTCCTAGAGATTGACAGGTCAACGCCTCGACGAAGCAGGAGAAAGGACTACAAACTACGGGCCGACGAAGCAGAGGTTGGAGAAGAGGATGACAGGTCGGCAGAACAGTTCGACAGCAAGGGAGGACTAACGACAATGGCGGATGCTGGAACTTCAACGGATCGACACAAACTAGAGGAGAAGATAGGAGAGGAGAGGAGAGGAAAGGGAAGAAGGTGCGTACGAAGCTGGAACTTCAACTATTGATTTTAAAGGTTGAGCAAGAGGTGGAGCAGATCACGGGTGTCGGAGTGGAGTAGATCACGGGTGTTGTTGCTGGAGTAGAGGCCAAAGGATCACGCATGTTGTCCTTATCGACTTGCGGGAAAGGCATGTCGTCCATGTCGGAATGATTATGTGTAGAAAACACCTAATATCTACCGACACTACGATACGCGTCAACATCTCCACAGAAATGCATCTCGTTTCCCAGGTTCCGTCTTCTGAATATCGTCGACACACACTGACATTTATTTCTATGATTAGGATATAGCTGTTTAAGGGAAATTTCTCCCCTAAATGAGGTCGATGGCATACGATTGATGTGATAAATAGCAGTCAATACTGCATTAGACTACAGATATTTAGGAACCTGCATTTCAAGCATGAGAGACTTAGTAACATCAAGGATATGACAACGTTTGCGATCAACCACACTATTTTGTTGCGATGTATAAAGACGAGGTTTGCTGAATAACACCAAGAGATTCACAATAATTTCGTAGACTAGCTTGAATAAACTCCAATGCATTATCAGTACAAAGAATTTTGAGACAAACAAAAAATTGATTTTTTATTTCCACGAATTTTTTTTTGATAGTATCAAGAACATTGACTTTATCTTTTAATAAATAAATCTATGGTACTCGTGAAAAATCATTAATGAACACAATATAATATCTACAATCAAGATGTTCTGGCTGAACCCCACATATCATAATAAACCAACTCAAAAGGAGTCTTACTCTTAACTAAATGAAGACGACAAAAGATAACACGATAGTGCTTACCTAACTCATAAGACTCACATTCAAAAGAAGAAACAGACATCCATGACAAAGCTTACTGTAGTTTATGATGAGAAAGATGACCCAAGCGACAATGCCAAACAATAAACTGATTTGCAATGAAAACCAATGATGCAAGCTCTCGAGATATCTCATCCTTGATCAGCAAGTAAACTCCTTGACCTTTGTTACGCCCTAAACCAATCTTTTTCCCCGTCTATAGGTCTTGAAAGATACAGTGAAAAGAGAAGTCACAAAATAATTAAGATGCTTGGTAATAGAACTAATTGACAAAAGGTTAATTGAAAATTCAAGTACATACAAAACTTTGTCTAGTGTCAACTGAGACATAGCACGAATTATACCTTGTCTAGACATACGACAAGTTCTACCATTTGCAATGGAAACTAATCTAATGTCGGATAGTGTTTACCTAACTCATAAGACTCACACTCAAAAGAAGAAACAGACATCCATGGCAAAGCTTACTGTAGTTTATGATGAGAAAGATGACCCAAGCGACGATGCCAAACAATAAACTGATTTGCAATGAAAACCAATGATGCAAGCCCTCGAGATATCTCATCCTTGATCAGCAAGTAAACTCCTTGACCTTTGTTACACCCTAAATCAATCTTTTTCCCCGTCTATAGGTCTTGAAAGATACAGTGAAAAGAGAAGTTACAAAATAATTAAGATGTTTGGTAATATAGAACTAATTGACAAAAGGTTAACTGGAAATTCAGGTACATACAAAACTTTGTCTAGTGTTAACTGAGACAGCACGAATTATACCTTGTCTAGACACACGACAAGTTCTACCATTTCAATGGAAACTAATCTAATGTCGGATAATTGAGATATGCGAGAATAAAGGTCACAACTACCTGTCATATGTGAGGATGTTCGTGAATCAATAATCCAAGAACTGTCCCTAGAAGCAGATAAACTAGAAATACCTGACGTGGAAATAGTAGCATGAGAAACCACAACTGCAGAAGACTGACTCTCTCTAAACTGCAAAAATTGAACATACTCCTCCTGAAAAAGTGTCACTACGAATGCACTAACAGTAGAAGTAGCTAAAGATGTGCCCTGTACCTCTATAGTAACCTGTGCCCAAACTGGTTTCCCAAATTTCCTTTAGCAACTATCCTATCTATGGTTAGTGCGACCATAGTGTTCACATGAAGTACAACCTTTGCCATTTGTCCATCCTCAACTTCCTCCTCTGCCAAAACTACGACCACGACCATGACCTTTAGTGACTACCATAGCTAAATGATGTGAAGTAGTCATGAGTGTACCAGTAGAGATGCGAAGAACTCAAGCAAAGGTACTCTCTAGGCTAAGAGTAGAATATGAACCAAGAACCTGACTTGAGATGTGTAATTGCAAGCTCCTCACGATAGTGATGCATCATGGTAATATCTGAAGTCAATGGTTGATACAAGTCAAGCTCCTCAAGAAGAGATCTCAGTGAAGCAAGTACTCCTGAACAGAACTGTCATCCATTTTCAAGGTGAAGATCTGCTCATACATTTCAAACACCTTAGAAATATTTTGCTCATATCCATACATCTTCTTCAAGATATCCCATATTTTCTTCGCAGGACGTAAAAACATCACCCCACGAACAACAAAAGACTCTATACTATTCAACATCTATGAGACAACTACTGAATCCTCGACATACTAATCTTCCAAAGCACTATCCTTCACATCAAGTGAAGGCTGTGAAAGGTGTTTAAGTTTCCAATGAGCAGCTAGAAAGGTTTTAAAACTTTGTGTCCATATCAAGTAATTCTTTCCATCAAGTTTCGCGAAGTGTCACTCATATTCTTAACAAACTCATCTTTAAAAGCCATAGTTTTTATAAAACTCAGATCTGAATATAAGTAAGTAGACAGGTGGATGATAATAACCACCCTCAGTAGTAGTAGATAGTGACAGAAACAGCCCTCTTCATGAATTGTGTAGCAACATCAATCACGATCAGAAAGAGTTAAGAGTAACTTTGAATGCACCAGTTACATGCGTGATGAAAAGGCTCAACATCGGAACTCGTCGGAGATCAAAAAATCCCAAAATCAGCACCAATTAGACCTAAGAAGGGTTTGCTGACGAGATTCCAGACCCTACAAGGCTTGTCGGCAACAGATTAGGGCTGTCGGAGGCCTGCTGACGGCAAAGTAGACCCTGAAGGCGACTGCTGGGGGCGGAGGAAATGGAGGAGAGGGCTGACGACGCTGGAGTGAAGAAAGGAAAGGGCAAGAACAGTTGCCAGTGCCAGAGGTGGCCGGAATCTGGATCATCGACATCATAGCTCACCGAAAACATGGACTGAGGTGGCCGACAGCTAGGGTTTTATCCCTAGTTACTCGAGTACCATGTAGAGAAGAAGAAAGAAGTGTGTATATTGCTATAGATCTAGGGATTACACATATATATAATTGAATATATAAATGAATATCTATTTACCCTATTACATGACCCAACACACACACTACTCTAATAAACTCAACAATCGCTTTGATGGGAAATTGGTAGTATTGTACCCTCATTAAACTCCTCCCTAGCCCTCACCACCAAAACATCAACCCTTCAATGTTCATCTTATTGCCCATTTCCCGCCATAACATGCACCCTTGTCACCCATGGTTTCAGTATTTGTTAGATACAACATTACCAACGGCATCTGTTTTCCAGAAACCACGCAAGTTGCACATTTCACTGACCAAGTTTCAGGAGACATACAAAACTATGAAGCCATATTTCAGACGCATGAATAGTAGTATGCACAACTAACTAGGCTATAATGAAGAAATTTTGTAAAACAAATTCTTCACCTGGAGTTTTTGCAGGTTTTCTTTTGAGATGCCATACGAGACATCTACAGTTTCTTTCCCAGACATCATAGCAGTGTGATCAGATATGTGCTGCATGCTTGTATCCTGGCAAGCAGCTTCAGTCGCCTCACAGTTCTCCAACGAGTGACCTTGGAAAAAACTTGAACACCACATTTTCAAATTTGACTCGATCGGTCCAGCCCTGACTTGCACAATCCTATTGATGTCATAGATTAGATAAAGAGGCTCATCTGGACATGTGAATGGAAGGGAAGCAAGAATTTCTGTGCAATACCTGACCAACAAACATGTTTAAAATAAGCAAATTTCATATTTTGGAAAAACATACAGCAGATGTACATTCATAATACACACTTACATGAGAAAGGGTAAAGAAGGAAAGCTCCAACTCCCAGGCTCAAACTTTCTAATAATCGAGTGCATAAATTTATTTCTTGAGTTACGATTTGCACGTATGAGTCTATATATTCGACAGATTCCAGGCCTCACACAAGCAAAGGCACTTCCCGTCGATTTTCCTTTCACATTCCCAGAAGAATCATCATTCATGCTTATTATTGATTGGAAAAATCTAAAAGACATTTGGAGGCCATCACCCAAACGACTTTCAAAAAATGACGGGTACCTGCCAAACTCTAAATTAGAAAATAAATCATGTACACTCTAAATCAAGTAAATAAAAAACAATTTCAGAATACATACTTCTCGTTCATGTTCATCAGAAGATGATGTGCCAACTTTGCATTCGCTTCTTGTGGATCAGTTTCAAGTGCAACAAGATGTGGAACACAAGTAATTGGATGAACCAAACCTTGACGTAGAACAATCTCCACAATCTACAGCAGATTAATAATATATTGAGGTATAAAAAAATGATACACACAGGAAAAGAAAAGATAGAATATATTGATGAAGATCCACAAAATCATAAAGTTGAATATTTTCTAAAATGATGTTGTAAGACAGGAAGAAAACCACGGCACCTTTAGAGCAGTCTGACGAACTTGTTCCTTCATGTCCATGCAATTTTCTAAGATATTATCCCAATACAACTGAATGATTCCCCCACACATATTTGTGTCACCAGCACCAGCAGCAACAGGGACCACGTTTCCAGCACCCTGTGGATATTGGATTCCATTATTGGTACTGTCTTTCTCCATTTGCTTTTCGACATCAACTAGATATTCGAAAAGATTTTGCAATGCCTGAATCTGTTTAAGATTATGAATGAGAACAAATACATATGGCAAAACAAAGGTGTATGAGGAAAAAGAAACGTTTACCTTAAGCTGTGGATCAGTGCCAGGAGAAAGCGAGGCCCCTAATATTTTTCTAATGTCCATTTCCAGCATATACTCAGGCTTAGCAATTAGAATATATCCCAATGCCTGCGCAGGTAAAATTTATGAGAAATTGCAGAAAAAGGGCCAGAATAAACCAAAGTTCTTCACCTGCAAAGATCGGGTTTTCAAGCTAAAATCCTCTGAAAGCAAATAATTTTTTAGCAATTGTAAGCTCTTTGCAACATATCCATTCTGGTCTTCAGAAGAAAAGTTCAAATCATTGCCATACCGAACAAGTAGCCCTAGACAGAACAGAGACCGCCCAAGTAGCTGAAGTTTTGAGAACAAATTCATGTTAAAAGTTCGAGTCAATCAATAAGATGCATGAAACAGCTTAATAAATTTTTGTAACAAAATGCCAGGCCAAAGAGGGCAACAAGGCCATACAAGCCTCTGGTACAAGTGTAAATGTTATACTAATGCAAATTTAACAATGCAACTGTACTTTTTAGTTTATTTCCTGTATAAAACTTTCTAATGTTACAGATGAAATACTTAACATATTACACTTTCATGCACAACAAGTAAAACTTAAGATTTATGTACACTTGGTATGACAGGTAACTCTCACAAAAGCTCAAATTTGTATAAACATGTTTATGATATTTCTGAAAAAAGGGAAAGGATTATTAAATCACTTGAGGAAGAAAAATAGGTGGATACAAAGGTTAAGCTAATGCCTAATAGGGCAAGACAACAGTTAGGGCCTTTTTGTGCACAATATTTGACCAAAATTAAAATTCAAAAGTCAAAGGGAATTGAGAGGAATTGAGTTTCCTTAGAAAATGAGAGAATTTGATTTCCTTTGACTCATTTCTTAGTGTTTATGCATGTCATAGAAATAGTGAGAAAGTAAACTTCGAATGTATGTAAAATTATAAGGAGATCATATATATTTGTAGATAAATATTTTCATACACTATTATTTGATAATAAAGTGTATTAAAAATATTATAATTATTAAATAAATTAATTACAAATTATAATGCACCATTATTTGATTATTAATAAATAAAACATAGTATTATCATAAACATTATTTGAAAATAAATTTTGATGAAAATATTATAATTACCATATAAACGTTATAGTATATGATTATTTGATAATAAGGATTACTAAAATAATTAAATATTATTAAATAATAAAATATAATACTATCATACATTATTATTTGACATTAAAATTTACTGAAATAATTATATGTTATTAAATAAATAAAATAATACATCATTATTTGATAAGAAAGTTCTACGATAACTTCATAAATTTTAAATAAAATAAAATAATATAATTGTTAGAGTTAGCATATTATGTATTAGGTATAGTAGGTTATCGGGTTATTGGATATTCATATAGTCCAAGGTGTCTAATACACCCATATAAATATGTAACTCCACATTCAACGAAATAGATTTTCTTCCTATTTTCTTTCTACATGGTATTAAAGCAAGGTTAGTGGCTACTCAATCGGAGTACTCTCTAACTTGCACCCCAAAAGACCTGTCTCCTGGAGGAGATCACGGGCATACTTCCTCTAAGATAGCGTCATTCTTCCATTTGTGTAAACAAACTCCATGTCCAGAAAATATTTTAGCTTTTCCAAATCCTTAGGACACATTTTATCACTAAGGTTATGGGAAAGCTAAAATATTTTCTGGACATAGAATTTGCTTATGCAAATGGAAGAATGACACTGTCTCAAAGGAAGTATGTTCTTGATCTCCTCTAGAAGACAAGTCTTTTAATGTGCAAGCTAGAGAGTACTCTGATTAAACAATCACCATCCTTCTGGGATACCAATTTAGAACTGTTAGAGGACTCTTATTAGTACAAAAGATTTACCGGGAAACTTATATATTTGACATCGACCCAATCAAACATTTTGTATATAGTTAACTTGTTAAGTCAGTTCATGCAAGAATCAAGAAGAATACACTAAAGTGGAGCCCTACGTGTTCTTTCCTGTGTTAAAAATACTCTAGGCAAAGGATTAGTCTACAGAAAAAATAATTATATGGATGTCATGACATACTCAGATTCAAGATATACAAGAAATCAAGGAAATAGAAAGTCTACATCTGATTTTTACATATATGTTGGAAGAAATCTCGTCACCTAACACAGCAAGAAGCATAATATTGTGCCTTGATCTAGTACGGAAGCAAAATATAGATCCATGACTTAGACAACTTGTGAAATGATATGGATCAGATCTCTCTCGTTAGAGCTTAACTTTACCGTTGAGCTGCCAATATCGATGCATTATGATAATCAAACAGCTATTTTCATTGTCGACAATCCTACGTTTTATGAGCATACAAAGCATATAGAAATTAACTGTCATTATGTACGAGATACGGTGATGAAAGAAATCATTTCTACGCTTTAAACTCAATCGTAAGAGCAATTAACTAGCATTTTCACAAAGGGATTGATTATTAGAGTTTTTGAGTCCTTATATACCAAGTTAGGCATGATTGATATACATGCTCCAACTTAAGGAGTATTAGAGTTAGCATCTTATGTATTAAGTATAGTGTGTTATTGGATCATTGGATATCCATCTAATCTAGAGTATCTAACACACCCATATAAATATATAACTCTACATTCAGTGAAATAGATTATCTTTTTCTTCTAATTTTCCCTCTACAATAATATTATCATACATTAATGTTTGATAATGAAGTCTATTATAATTATTATATATTCTTAAATAAATTAATAAAATATTACCATACAAATAGAAAATAAATATCAAAAAATCATTATGTATCATATAAAAATAAATTATGTGAAAATCATTAATTTATAAGAAAGAACTTATTGAAACTAAGCATATCAAAACCTTGACTAGAGAAGATGATGAATTCCAATGAAATCTCAACGAATAGATAAGGAAATGAATTCTATTATTTTTAGACAAACTTGGGAAAGTAATGGAATTGATTTCCTGTAAAATAATTTCCTTTATTATACACAAACACCTTGATTTAGATGATCAATAGGAAACTAAATTCCCTCTAAATCAATTTCAACACTTTCCAAATGTACAAACCACCCCTTAAAGACAAACCAGACACAATCACGAAACTAACAATATCATTCCCCTACGACCACCAATGAAATGTCAAAAGGGTCCCTCTAAGGCTCCATCCATTTCCCACAAACCCTAGTACACCTTCCCATGATCAACACATAGGATGGTAACTTTCAGCAACACCTTAGCATTAGCTGACTGCCTCGATAGTCTTGGAATAATCTCAATCCTAGTGAGCACACCAGCCAAGCAAGTAAAATGGCAGTTAATATCCTCATCTTTACAGGTATACTTCTTTCTTGCTCATCACCCATACATCATAGATTCAGCCAACACTCTAGTAAAGCCAACCATACAACCACATAAAAAGCTGTTGTTCATGAGAAAGTTCCTAATTTCCCTCCAAGGCTAAAATCTCACATCCTGCAGCTTCTCCAACGCTCCAAATTTCATCAACTAGAATGGTCACCCACAAGTCACCACCGGCATTCCGTTGCAGTCCGTTATTGCTCATTTATCATTAACTGAAGGTCTTTTACAGGTTTCATGGAAAAAAAAACAGGGGTAAACCACCTTAAACACGAACGATTCTTTCAGAAGCTAAGAACCAAACTCCACCTACCCATAAAAAACGCCACCTACCATTATCCCATTACTTCACATGTCCATCAAAATCATAAAACAATAAACAACGCAATTTTAGCACGAGAACTTCTAAAAGGTAATTCCATCTTTCTGCTAAATATATTATGTATAGCCTGAAGCATGTACAATGATAAACAACAATACAGCATCATAAACCAGTGAAAGGACCTTTGAAGTTTGAACACTAAAGATACAGACGTAAAATTTGAAAACAGGATCCTAATGACTAGTATACTATATAACACACACCACGCACTAATGCACAAAAATATCATGTTTAAAGATTCGCCATGTGAGTAGATTTTGCAAGTGTTTATGATTGCATTCATAACGTTCGATCCATCATCAACAAGGAATTCTTGCAAATTAGATTTCAGAAAAGCCATTGATAAACTTCACAGGGAAATTATTTGGTGATGCCATTATAGTTCAGTGTGTCTGCAACAGATTAGTTGGGTCAAAATTTTGATTTCATTGAATCAGGAATGTGATCAGTTTTGATGAAAGGAGAATTACTTGATTCTGTCATTATGCTTATGAAATAGGTTTGAAACAAGGGTAAACTGCTTTCCCCTCAGCTTTTCATTATGGAGGTCAAATGTCATAATAAGGACGTGCGTAAAACCTGAGTCCTTTGGCTGGTTACAAGGTTAGAAAATCAGTAGGGATGATCAATATATCTAACATCTACAATACATATGGACAGTACTGATTACTCTTTTGTTTGTCAGTTCATACTAAAATAAAAACGTAGATATTTATTTTGAGAAATTTTAAACTTTTGTCAGGCTCAAAAATTAATTTTCAGAAGAGTGAGGTGCTCTGGGTAAATTTGGGGGGAAGATAAGGTTTGGAAAGCAGCTAGTATTCTTGAATGTAAGGCTGGTGTTCTCCATAATGACTTATTCGGCGCTTCCTTTGTCTACTTAAGTAGAGAAAGTGGAGAAAAGAACTCAAGAATCGCATAGCCGATGTCTTAGTAAAGGAGAAATGCTGACTACTTATTTTCCTATTTCAAGGTACCGCAGTGGGTACTTAGCGCCATGATGAAAGTAGTAGGATGATTCATGGAGGTGGTCACTAGACTTACCACAACTTTTGATTATTGGAGGAGGATTTGGAGGGTAATTACCTGTCTTGACCATATCAAGTATGCTTCTTTATGTGGATTTTGTTGCAAGGTCGAGTGTACAAAAAGGAGCATGTGAATGCTTGATCGAGTGATGGAGAGACATTACCTGCAAATTTGTAGCAGTGCCCTGGAAAGCCACGAGCAGTTGTTTATTCATTGTCCAAAGAAACTAAGGGAGTTTTTGCATTTGGCTTGACTTTTCTGGACTATCACTGGGCAATAAAGGTTATGCTGTCAAGATATGGTCAAGCACCAGCTTGTTTGTTTGATTCCTCATGCCACTTGCTGGTGTGTGTGGTCATTTTGGAATAATCTAAATGTTAATAATGATTAATGATGGCAGCCTATTTGGGTTACTTGGTGACAAGTTGTGAACAACTTTTTTAGGGATGGGTTCTTTTTTTTATTGAGACTACTAACTCTTCACTTTTTCAGTTTTTATTTTGATCTTTCCTCGTATCAATAGACAACTTTTAGGATATCTAAATAAATCAATGAATCCTATCATTCTTAAAAGAAAAAACTTATTCGCCAAAAAAGTAGGACATTCAAGCAATAAAAATCAAAATTTTAATATTACTTGCTCTTAAACCAACACAAGTAGCTGAGTTGGCCAGGGGAAGTGGATTTCACATTCCCCTCCCACCCAGGACTGAATCCTAGTGGAGTCATATTGAGGCACCTCCCCAATCAATATACCACCTTGTGTCACAAAAATACATATATATTACTTGCCCTTAGTTCACAAGATATTAAACTAAAATGAGCACTAGATAAACTTAAAATGTGTTCTGGTAAATTACCTGTTTGTTATCAACAGCAGTGCCATGTAACTGTCTGAAGAACACTCGAATAAGATACTCAATCAAACTTGCACCTTTTCCAGTGAGTTTGCTCAGTGAACAAAGGCATCTAGATGATCAAATTAAATCAAAATCAAACATAACATATTTTAGTAATTCAAAAGGACTCTTAATGTCTGCGAACGTGCATGCATTGACTGTAAAGAACACAGCATAAATGAAAAGAGCAACCAGAAGTACAAAAGCAAGATTGGCTAATGTCTTCTGTTTGGATAATCAGTCAAATAAACCGATTAATTCAGGTCAACGACCTCAAAGAATGGCCAATCAAGCTGATTAATTACTTTTGGAAATCAATTATGTGTATAATATGTTATCAGTGTCTCAACTAAATAAACATAGACTAATAACTGGTACTGATCATCCTGATCAAAAGTTAGAAAAAGAAAAAAAAACAGGAAATGGGTTTAGCTCTAACAAATATAATCCAAACACTAATTTCTAGAATGTATGAAATTATGTTCAAACTGCTCACAAAAGTTATGACTAAAAGGGTAAAGATTCATAGACTGTAAAAGCGGTAAGTCAGAAACATAATTCCAATCCTAAAACCTGTTCAGAAGAAAAATGCCAATGCAAACAGAAAATTTTATAAGTTTAAATTGAATAAAACATGAACTTAAAATAATATGTGAAGCCCAAACAAACCCAATCCAAGGTGTCAAACCTATAATGTTTCTATTAAGGATAGTTGGATAAGATTTACCTCCGGATAAATATAAGTGCCCTTGTACACTATATTTGTAATAATGAGATTTAAACATGTACAACAAGGATAACGTGCATGCGAATGTCTGACGTATTCAACAGCAGCAGTCCACCCTAATCCACTCCATCAAAAAGCAGTGATATAAATTGGAGTCTTTGGTGTTGAAGTGAATAGAAAAGGGAAAAAAAGTATAAAGGAATCCATTTAAGGAAACAAAAGAACAAAGTTCCAAATTAACTATAAGGCAACAATATGTTTGGAAATTTAATCATCAATTTCTACATCAAAAAACACAGATGCAACTGCAGGAAGATATCAGATACAAGGTGATGTACTTGGATCTCGGAAGCAGTATGAGATGTACAATTATGAAAACAAGAAATCGAACCAAAGAGAATACACACAGTGATTCAATCTTGTGAGTTAATCAAAAATAAAATTGGAGGAGATATAGATGGACAATAACAAGTTAACAAATTACTTGATACAGGCATGCACGACTGTCAAATAAGAATGCCGATAAATCATATGCTTAAGGTCTTGTTCTAGCTCTTCCAAAACATTTTGAGGAGGTTTCCGGATCAGCGGCATAACAGCATCAACAACAAAAAGTATACTTTCAAGCAGCTGGGCAACTGAACGATTATCAACCTACAATAGTAAGTGAAAGGGAACTTTATTGTGTTTTTGTAATTGCACCAATGATGCCTAAAACAATTGAAGATACACACTTAATTTGAAGCCAGGAAGAAAATGGTGTCCAAAATTATTAATGTCAGAAGAGCAGACAGCTTCAGGAATAAATGGATAGGATTCCAATAAAAAGGGGAAGGATATGCTTGTCTTTGATCTTTTAATATACCACAAGTAATCGCATTTTCCATAAAAATTGGCAAAAACAATTTAGATTACTTCACGGAATTCTAGTTGTAATGTTGATATAGCCTTCATTCTATTTTAAAAAGGAAAGGTTGTTCCACTGCTTAATCCAAGTTCCCTCTATTCTCCACTTTCGCAATTACATAGAGAACCATATCTGATGTGCATTGAATTCAGAACTAATTTCTTTTTATTGCTCTTCCTGTCCATTAAGTTGTGAAGAACGGGAAAACGATAGGTATGGCAGTCTGAATAAGAATACAAAACCTGGTTCTTTAGATATGGCTGAAGAGTCACAACAAATTGGGATGGGTCAGTTGCTGGTGCACAAAGTGTTGGATCCACAACACAAAATGCTTGTACAGCCAACACATATGGAAGCGCATGTACCTCGTCACTATCATTGTTTGCTTCCTCAACCTAAAAATTATCAAAGTGTGTGGATAAGGTCCTCCTCCTACATCACAAGTAAAGACATGTAAGAACCTTATTGGCAAGTACCTGCAAGATTCTTTCCAATAAGTGCTTGCACATCAATTCACAGCGCTTCCGTATTGATGCTAGTGACACAGCATTGATCCCAGAAGCTTTGGCTGATTGAGGAAGAAAATCAAGGGCTAAGTTGCGCTTAATTACAATAACAAGTAGTTGACGGTTTGGCATCTTTCTGAACAAGTCAACAATTTGTTCAGTCTTCTTAGCAACTTCCAAAGGTACAGAACTACCATCACTCACAAACTGTGTATGGGCACTGGATGATTCTTCAAACCAGAACTCGTAGAAAGTTTTACACACTAGATCCTGTTGAATGAGAAATTAAAAGGTAAAAGAAGTTCCCAGGAGATGAGACTTTAGTAATCCAAGTACAGAATAAGAGAACTTTCTTGTATAACTTATTGCATTCCTTAAGGCAGAAGTAATTATTGTGATTGTCCAAAGACAAACTAATATTGCAAATCTTGCAATACTTTCAAAATGACATGCTAACTTGCTATTTTTTGTAAATTAGCTACAATCAAATTTAACAAGCAATAGGTGATAATGATTAAGTATGAAAACGCAAATGTCACAGGATCTGAAGATGAATAGCCTGGATAATCTATCTCAGAAACTGAAGCATGTATACTCATCAAAAAGAAGAAGATGCAGGCAACCAGTAGCACATATACCAATCATGACCAACATGTGTAGAGTTGATTAATATAGAATAAATTATAATTATCAGAAACTGAAGATGTAGGCACATATACTCATCAAAAAGAGAAAATGCAGAGACCAATAGCATGTAGTTATTTAAATATTAATCAAAGGTTGAATTGATACTAATTAAATATCATTAAATCTTCTAAAAATGTTTTAGGCAGCCCACGTGTGGTACAGTCAGCAAACAACAAATCTCAAGTCATATGTGGCTCCCCTTTATGCAGACAAGGCAAATGCAGTTCCATGTAGCATATTTGCAGTTTTTTGTGAATATATTTTTAATAGAGTGGGAACCGGATTCTCCTCTTTTATAACAACCAAGAAAGCAATGGTTTACACTCTTAAAGATATGAGATGTATATATAGAACTGAAAATAAGTTCAATAAGTTTCATGCTGCAAATCTTAGTTTTCGTGTGTGTTTATATATCTTTTAACAGAGAGGGACCAGGATTTGCCTCTTTTGGAACAACTGAGCAGTGTTTTACACTCTTACTGATATGAGATGTACATATAGCTATTTTCCAACTAAGTCAATATGTTTTACTTATAGTGCTATTGCTACATAATGTCCCTAAGGCTCACCTTCCTGACATACACAAATGAACTACGAAAATGAAATAACAGATTGATCAAGCCATCATGTAGAGAAAAACCCAAGCTTTCTATTTTAGTTGAACCAACCCAATTCCGGCTAAAAGCTGACCTGTAATGTTATAAGTAAAATTTCGAGGCTAAAGAAGTTCAGGTAATTTATAAATGAAAAGGTTACAGTCATCTCATAGCCCTGCCACTCACCTGAATGCTGGATTCTTCATCACCAACACGAGAAATTATCTCAATAAAAGCAGCAGAAACATCTGAGAAACTAGCATTTGACATGCACATGTCACGGATGATTTTGATGGCTCTCTTCCTAACACTGACACCAGTATCCTTTATTCTCTCAGCAACTTTTTCAAAATACTGTAAGATCAGCGAACACAACAATAATTTCATCACAAAATCTCCAAATAACAAGAAAGATAAGGGCGCTTGATTTAGCAGACCTGTAAACCAACATCAGGATGAGAGGCAATATGTCTACCAACAAGCTCAAGAGCTGCTTCACGCACGGAGATAGCAGAGTCACAGAATCTTCCTTCAACAGCACATTGGACACGCTTATCACATAAGACCTCTGGATCAGCTTCAACAATACTGCTGACCTGAACATAAGAGAAATTAGAGGAAAGAAAAGGAAATCTCCCATGGTAATTAATTATGTTTCTGTTTTTCTTACTGCACGTAACGCCTTGGCCCTGAGTATCGGAGAGTTCTCCCTCAAACTTGCCTGAGAAGAAAATTTTGCAATGAGCCCACAAATTACATAAAGAGACAAAACTACAAAGCGGACGAAATCAATATTACCAGAAGAAGAGAGAGAATATTATCAAATCCTCTAGAAAATGAGTTGTTTTGGCCCAATGCTAAACATATTTTCTTAGCCCATTCTCTCGGTAACGACAAAGATGTTCCAACATCTCGCAGTATTGCTTTTGATTTTAGTCTAGAAAGATAAAAATTAATATTTCCTTGAGATTGAGGGTCATCCTTATACCACGAACAAAGATAAAACCTGCGAAAAGTAAATCATCACTTGCTGCAAAACACAGATCTTATCATCTATTTATTAAAGAACAAAATCAGCTAACAGGGTCCAACAAACCAGCGAGTAAATAGTTGTGCATCATCCTCTGAACTAGCTTCCTGTAGATAATTCAATAGAATTTGTTGGACAACTTCCACCTTGGATATGGAGCTAGAAGAATCAGATGCTTCGCTAGTTGCAGCAGAATTCCTTTTGATGTCCTTTTTGGTTTGTGACTTGCAATATGAACTCAGAACCATGAGTTGTTTTTTGCAAGTACAAATATGGCAGGACCAATCACGAAATAAGTTCTGCTGATCAGCAATTCCAACACATTCTGCATGAAAATATCTTTCACAAATTGGGCAAATGATGGTAGATCTTGAACTTCTCTCACGGAGACAAACAGAACATTTATCTGTTGAACCACTATTATCACCCTTATCTCCACGAATTTCCTCAGAAATCCAAAACTTATCATTAATGCATTTTACAGTATCACGTTTCAACCTTGCAGCAACTGTTCCCAGAAGATCAATGGTCGCGCAACGTGCAGCCATCTCTTTTGATTTCAACCCAGTATTTTCAAGCAATAAGACACAAAGCACCTGAATGCAATAAGATAGTAAGGATAATTGCATACATCTAATCAATACAGGTCAAAAGAAAAATTTCGAGATTCCCAAATAAAAAAGGAATCTAACAATTTAGTATGCATGGCAGAAAAATAGGGAATACAGAATAAGAAATATGCATTGGTGGAAGTTTAATTGCAAAGCCAAAAGAAAATTTTATTTAATATGACCTGAGCATCACAATATAGAAGAAATGAAGATCAATTATAAAATTATAATTCACAGTTTAGCATCTAAGAAAAAAGGTGGGTTGACAAATTTGTTGAACAGAAATAGGCATTATCCTGACAGAATTAAACAGGACCCAAACTAACTCCCTTTCCGAACTGGAAAAATATTCAAGAGGAACATAGGATAACAATCTACAATGAAGTATTAAATAATGATACTAACGGTATGGAAGGTCAAGAAACTTTACCTCAAGTATTGAAGCAGAAGCTGGAAATTCAGGCAAATTTAATGTTGCTAGCAAATCAACCACAAGGTTCTCAATTATCACTTTTGACTCCGAAACATCCTGAGATTTAGCAGCTGTAAATCGTTCAACAACACTTGTCCAGAACTGACAGCATGTTTCAGTTGCAGCTTTTTGGCATTTGGTTGGGTAAGCTGCATCAAATGACCCATCTGGAAACGAGCTAACAGACAAGTTTGACTTAAGTATTTCTGAAAGGTTTGCACTGCGTTGAACCAACTGAATTAACAAGGCCGTTATCATCTGGATCTGCTTCTGCTCTTCATCAGGTAAATGATAAGTCCTCAGGGCTCGCTTTGAAAATGGCAACTTCCAAATAAGTTGGACGGTTTCATCAACCAAGAAGTTCCTATGCTGTGCATATGAAGCATATACCTGTAACCAAAGGAAATGCCTAAGAATATACCAAATATAGTTCAACTAGAATAAAGTTCTTAAACAAACACTCAGACCGCTGAAGATACAGTACCCCACATATCAAATCAATGGCCTTCAACTGCAAGAGTTGAATGTTTTCTGCTAAGAAGGTTGAAAAACTCATTTTTGCCAACTGAAGAATACAACTATCAGATAGTTTCTCTATCGACAACAGATCCTTAAGAAAGCCAAGAATTGAACAAAGTTTCTGGACCACAGTATATACAATTGCAGAAACCCTAACATGAAAAGGAGAATAAAACAATTAGAAAATACTATGCCATCAGTCTAATCAACCCTAACCTAGTAAAGAAATCATACAAAGCATTGGACAATCAAGTAAGTGATAATCACACTTGTTTCCACTTCCTGTTGATTTCTTCACTTTCAAATTCCTGAAACTTCTTTTCTTGCCAACTGAACCAAGATCAGCCTCATCCTCATCGTCATCAGCATCTAATACAAGGAGAAGAATATGGCAAGTACAGACAATCATGAGGTAAGTACAGACAATGTTTGAAAAAATAGCATGTTATGAAATAATGCTACAATCTTAGGTCCATAATTTGTTTTCAGGTAAGGAGGTTCATAGTTTGTTGGTTGAGATGAAAACTCAGGTACATAGTTTCTAGTAAGCAGAAGCATACAGGAGACATTTCAAACAATATCAATTTAAAGCACTAAAATTCTGTGAGGTGTCAGCTGACCATCAAATCTGCCATTCTCGCTCGGTCTGTGTATAGCACGATAAGATGGATCATAAGCTGCCATCATGTCCATTATTTGATGCTTTGTAAAATCAAGAATTCGTTCAATAACCTAAAAAATTAGTACATCAGTATCAACAAGGTTAAATAATTACGATACAAATTGTTGATAGACACAAGATATAAATGCATAATTGAGAGAGATAGAGAGAGATGAGAAAACGTGTTTTTTATCAAACAAGATGGGTAACACATACTTCTTCATTGTATAATTGTTTTGGCATATCTTGGTGGGTCATAATTGCCAAAACAGCATAGATGGATTCCAGGGCACATAGAACCAAAGCATCTGCATCAGTCTGGAAAAATAGGTTGATAACAACCAATCATATGGTATAACCATTTTAGATAAAATAACTACGAAAAACAAAAAAAATGCATAAAAATTAAAGCTCTAACAACATGAGCAAAAGATGATTGATCCTTACATTAAACCATGTAAATTGATGCCATAAAATGGGTACATCAACAAGTTTCATACCCCCAAGACAGAATATAGTACAACAATAACTCAAATAATAGACAAAACATAGTATACTCCCTCTTTCCTTTTTTTTTACATTTTCCTGACAGCTGGGACCACCAGATGCCAGCAATCTTTACTCATGTAACATCCAAAGATGCAACCATGCTTCTGTTAGAATTATATATCTATTTGGGTGGGTTAAGTATCATGGATAATTGGGTTATTGGATATCTATTTAGTCTAGGATATCTAATAGACCCTATATATGTATACCTTCACATAATATGCAATATATACTTTTCCCTTATCTTTTTCACATCTGACATGGTACCAGAGCCTAAGAATAAACCCTAAACAGCCATCCCCTCTCTTCCTCTAGCCGCTAGCCACCACTGTAGCGCCGCTGGCCAGCCTGTCTCCCTCCACCGACGACAACAGCCTCAACCAGACCTCTCGCTGCCGCCGACAGCCCCAACCAAGGCTTTCGCCGGCCACAACCCAGCCACCTCTTCCCTCCCCTTCCTCCAGGCCAGCCACCGGCTACTGTTGGCCTGCCCAGGTGTCTCCGACAGATGTTTAGCCGCCAGTGAGTCCTCCGGTCACCTCCAGTCCAGGCATGGGGGCAGCTCAACCCCTCCCGTGTCGTGGTACGACACATCAGGCCATGTTTTAGGTTATCTTCAGACTTCCTTCTCCGTTTGTGTGTGGATACATCCCAACCACACGTGTTTGTGAGCAACCCGATCCATTTCTCGTGTAT
The DNA here is from genome assembly GCA_024699735.1 of Posidonia australis. Taxonomy (NCBI): domain Eukaryota; kingdom Viridiplantae; phylum Streptophyta; class Magnoliopsida; order Alismatales; family Posidoniaceae; genus Posidonia; species Posidonia australis. The sequence continues at coordinate 409 of JAMKQA010037024.1, read as the reverse complement.
TGTTTCCTTTTTACTCTAACATGACATCTCGAGAGTCGTTGGTAAACCAACTCAGTAACACTGCTGAAAAACTCAATGGTATAAATTATCTTCTATGATTACAAAGCTTCGAGACCTTCATAGTTGCTTATCGGAAGTTGAAGCATCTTACACATCCTCCTTCTAACAGTAAAGATGCCGCCTATAAGGACTGGTGTGCCGATGATGTAGCTATTGTGACATGACTTAGAAACAATATGGAACCTTTAGTCGTGCAAGGTGTTATGTTATTACAGCCAATCACGAAGATTTAGGATACATGTCGACTCACGTATGGACATGAAAAGAACATCTTTAGGGTGTTCGAGGATTATAAATGGTTGTTTACACTCCGTCAAGGTGAAAGGACTGTACAAGAATATTTTACTCT
>JAMKQA010037023.1:0-20169 GCA_024699735.1 Posidonia australis | reverse complement strand
TTGGACTAGAAAGACTGAGTTTCTTGGGCGTACGAGGGTGCCTAACACCTTCCTCGTGCGTAATAGGAATCCTTACCCACCCTCTGGTTAGCAGACATCCAGCCTTTCCATCTGCATCCCATGCATTCATCCTTTTGTGGTTTTCCTTGTCTTTCCCTAAAAAGACTAGGTGGCGACTCCTCCTTTTCTTTTTTGTTTATCCTATCCTTGCGCCTTCGCCATCTTGGCATGGCTGTGGTCCCTTTCCCCCTCCCTCCGGGTCGGGCACGGTCACATTGGTAGTAATGCTAAATGTATAAGAGGGAGGGTAGTGATTATACTCATCATCATCAATCACTTAAAAAAAATAGAAAATCCAAAAATACAAAAAAAAAATAAAAAATCCAAAAAATTAGAAAAACAACAAAAGCCCAAAAAAATAATAAGTAGTGCCATCCACCTTACCTACAAGTGAAAACATAGTAAGTAAAGAAACTGGAATTGGTCTGGTTAGTGATGCAACCATCGATCCACCAGATTTTGGAGTTAAATGTCCTACTCAATCGTGCCTCCACGGCTTGGGTGTGTTTCTCCATAAAGACATTGCCCTACAATGATCTTTAAAGCATCTACGGATGACTCACTATTGGTGTCCACTGGGCTCTGGTTTCCATCTCCCAGCTGAGGCCAAAAATAATTCCCCCCACCTAATTTCAAATCTAAGGGAGCAAGGATAGCACTGTAGTACTTTCCTAGGCAACTTAGCCAACACTTCTGAGGTAGGGAAAGGTACATCCTTTTGATTACTAACATGTTTATTAAGTGTGCAGTTATTATCTCCCACCACGTGTTAGTACATCAAGCCCCACCATAAGGCTACATCAAGTCCAATCGTGGCATTACACGAAGTTTCACCTAGAACGAACTCCTGCGTTTGTAGTCCTGACTGTGTATATGACACATCACTCTAGCTAAGAGGCAAACCTCGGTTTGGCGAAGGAAGGGTTCACTCCCTCAATTGATTGTTTATTCATAGAACTCCTTTACTTACAAAGTCAACTTGTGGGACGACAGTCCTTTCTTGGGAGTACTAGTCATGCTCGAGGACAAAAAATGCTTGACCACAATGAATTTCATCCCTGTATTTTGTATATGTCAATATGGCTAGGGACCACTCGTAGACCTTGCATTTGCATTATGGTTTACTTGAATCATGCACCCATGCATTTAGGGCTCATGCATTGGAAGTGGAGCACTAACGAAGCAATGTTCTTCAAGAGTATTAGAAACTCTTAGAACGTGTGATCCTCCTAAAGCCCAATCGAATCACACCTATCTCATTATTCCGATCTGAGCAGGCTCTTAAACAGGAAGCCACAACAATTATCTCTTTATTTACCTTAGTTCTGCCTTGTTGAAGTGTCACTCTAGATGGTTGACATGGTCTCGACACCGACTGCGACACATAGCCCTGGCTTGACCACGCCATGCTTGAGCCTTCAATATGATGCCATTCTTTAATTATTCTTTTATTTCCTTTAGTTTTTGCTCCATTGAAGTGTCACTCTACATGGTTGATAGGTCTCGACATCGGTTGTGACACATAACCCCAACTTGACCCTCCATGCTTGAGCCTTCAATATGATGGCAATTCCTTAGTTTATAAAACCACTCAGCTATGCAACCATGTCCTAAAACCAAGTCTGTTCATCTTCTCACCTTTTTGGCTGTGAGACCATATCTTAAAACTAATAGATGTAGACTTCTTTTTGGAATCCGTGGCGGATCGTTTGAGAGTGAGATCCCTATTTCAAGAAATGCTCAATGAAGATATCAGTCTTAGCTTGGAGCCAATCTTGTTCCAAGATCACATTTTCGCATTTCCCAGAGTTCAATAGGATAAGAATCCTTGAGGCACCCTAGATCATGTGGCTATGGATCTCTAACCCTTTTTCCAGATTTTCCCATGGAATTTCTGAAGTTTTCCAAGTTTTAATGCATCTCCATGAAATAAGATAAAAGACAATGGGTAAACTATAAAAGACCAGGGCGTTGCCCGTGTAGCAGGCAACAAATGCAGTCGCCTCTTCAATAGGCGACCAAACTAGTCGCCAACTCAACAGGTGACTAAGTTCTCAAGGCACCACTACAATAGGCAACACATACACTGAACTTCTCTCTCTAGATAATTTGTCATCTCGAGCTTTAATATAACATATGAGACACATATAAATGTTGTCATGATTTTTCCCAAAATTAATAATTTCTATAATTTCCGAACATTTAAATATCTACGTACATCATATAAACCATTATAAATGCCAAATAATTCCAGAAATTTATTGAAAGTCAGATGACTTAATAATTAAGATCATTTATCTTTATTTTAACAAAAATAAAATTTTATGATAAGTTAACACATTTTAATGTAGTAGCGTATATTTAATTCATGATAATGCTTAAAAACAAAGATAAAATTCAAAATATCCAAATGATTTCTAATCTATTTTAAAACAAATACATCATTGATTTTAATTGAGTTTTCTCATAATTATTGAAGATTTGATTTTTAAATCCAATTTACTTAACATTTTAAGTGGATTTTGAGTATGGAAATTAATTTAAAATATCTTTCAATTAGAAGTATGATTTTTCAAGATTGATTTGGTCAATATTTGATAATAGATTCATAATGGATATTTTCTGATCTTAATTTATCGAAAAATGTCTTTTTGGTAGCTCCATGCCACATACATCGGCGACTAGCTTACCTGGCAGATTTCATTGCCTTTTGGGTGTTGATCCACCACATACAGCCAAGATTGGAATCTTAAGACTTATCGCTTGTCTAGGTGGTGATTTGAAGATTCTGTCACCTGGTAAACTGACAACAAGCTCCAATCTCCTGTTTTCTCCATGTCAAGAGCATTTCATCCTAGCCCTTGATTTATATCTCGTCTTTGACGAGATCCCCACCCCCAAACTCTATAAATAGACCCCTAGGTCAAGAGTTCGAGGAAGAGGCATTTCAAAAATTCTAAGAAGCCACTTTGCAAACCCTAGGAGAGAATTCTGAAAGAGAGAGAGAGAGCCTCCAACTCCTCCTCCATGTCCATCTCCCATATGATATCTTAGATCCTAGAGATCATCTCCTGTCCAAGCCAAAGTGCACCTTCGAAGCTCCGTCAGGCCTCCACTTCCTCATCCACTCCTCAACGTACGAGGGTGAAGGGAACATTTCTTTCAATTTATTTCATTATTTTCATATAAAACTTGCATTCATATAATTGCCCATGGCATATGCACATGGAGACAACCCCCGAGTTAATATTTATTTGCATGTTTATGTTTTTCTTTTGTTATCCTTTCGTTATTTGTTTACTACACCTAGTCTAATCCATTTTCTTTTGTTTTCCTTATTTGTTTTGAAGGGAAGGATTATTACAAAATCACGAGGACGCTGCTAGGCAGCATCCTGTCGCCAACCCAGTGAATCGAGAATCCACATCATCACAACCACTACACTCTTGCAAGGCATCCTGTCAACCATCGAACGAAAAATAAGACAAGTGGTGATCACATGAATTGACGAAGTGAGTGGACACCTCAACGATTCTACAACACCCCTAAAATTCACATCCACAGTGTTGAACAACAGCCATTGATGTTTAATAGAAGCAAGATGAGAGGCTAGGATTGATAACAAGGGATTGGATTCGCATTTTGGTGTTAGAATAGGGGTATGATGGTCCTCAGAGACTTAGATTCGTGTGGTCCAATACAAGTAGAGAATTCAGTGGTCCATTACGTGAAATGTCCATTGAACCCTATCATTTGAGTTAATCTAAAATACGGTAGTTCCCTAGTTTATCATGTCATTTACTTTCACTAACAATATACGCTTAGAGTATCCACTGGCAAAACTTGCCTCTCAGTCGCGCATTGAAATTACACTTGACCCAGTGATGGACCAGCCTGCCAGATTACCTACTCCTTGATCTTTTAGGACCACATAGAACTTATGGATTGTGGTTAATGAGGATTTTAGGGTTTAGGTGGTCTTGGGATGCTTGATGGGTTTTGGGGGAGAGCAAATGAGCACACCAAAATCATAGCACACCTTTTCGAAGGTATCTGCAACAAGTACCAACAAAACTAGTGTGTTTAGACCCTCATTCATGCCATGCATGGGTCTTGCCTACACATTTGTTGTGGATAATCAAACTTACGAGAGTCCCAAGGTGAAGACTACACCAGGCATACTCCAAGGATGATGGGGAAGGAGGAAACGTTGAAAGGCAAGAGGCTACGAGCTTATTACACTAAATAGGAAAGCTAGAAAGCCAATGAATCGATGAACTGTAGCAAACCAAACTTAAACAATTCAACCAAAATCTAGAAAACCATGGTCATCCAAAGGAGAAGGAAGACATTGCAATGGGGGAGGGGAGGGTGGAGGCCATTGTTATCAGTTGAGTGTACCTATCTATTCACAATACTCTAAATGTGTTCCTCTAGTGTTCATGGCAGTGATTGGCTATGGACTTTTTTTGGAGTGTAGCTTCTACTCCACATGCTACGTCGACACTAACGTGAGGGTGTAGGGGAATTGCAATGGAGGGTGATTGGGGTTGTGGCTCTCACTTGTAGGAAATGCTCTTTATTCTCACTTTCATTCACAAGGGTCACTCGAGTTGGGTGCCGAGGAGGAGGAGGTGGATAGCCAGGTGAGGAGAGGGAGCGGGCTTGTTGTGGGAGGACATTGGTTTCTTACAGATTCTGTGAATGTGTAGTAGTTGTTTTTGGATACTAACTAATTTGATAGGGATGACGATGATTTGACTTTAAGGATTGGATTTGGTTTTGCAGGTTTTAGAAGGGGTATGTTGGTCTAAACACATCAAGCAACAACCTTAGATCCATAACAACCAATGATAAGCCTTGAAATGCATGTCCAAAAGTGAGTGATCAAGTTTGCCCTCTACGCTAGAAATTAGGCCAAAGCTCTTTGCAAGAAATCCACACCTGTGACATTTGCTAGGTGGTCATGCTTGGAAGGTGTGCTTGGGAGACACACCTTTTGCCCGCATTAATTAGCCATGTCATATCATTGTAGAGCCCGTTTCTATAGATCCTTAGCTTGTGCTTGACTTGATTGGACCGAAGAGGTGGTTAGGTGTTAGGTGGTGGTTTTGGGTAGGTTTGTGGTGTTAGGTAGAGTCTCATAGGATTTGATGTGGGTTCCTCTAGAGGAGTTCGTCGGTAGGTCATTGTAAGACTGGGGTGCCTACACCTGCAAGCCCACATGAAGCTTCCTCGAGGTGTGTGTGGGCATGGCTATGTGTGTGCATGGCATGGGCGTATGGCTGGTGTAGAAGCTAGGCATCTGACCAATGCAAAGATGTACGCTCTAGCTGGTTTAGCTCTAAGGTGCCTATAGGCTGTTTGCTTGAGGTTATCATACTATTTGGCCTTCATGCTACTCAACTTTGGCGTTTTTGCTCTAGTACATGTCTGGTGCTCAAGTGTTTTTAGACAGTTAGCCTAAGGTTGTTTGGCTTAAATTGGGAGGGGCGAAATATCCCACATCATGTGCTCATTGACACTCAGGCTTACAATGTATCAATCATGTTGGACCTATTTGTTGCAAACTTGTTATAGGTTGAACTTGTATATTTTTACGACTCTAATTTAATTTTTGAACATGTTATGAGTTGAACTTGTTTGATTTTTGAACTTTAATTGGAACATGTGATGAGCTTAATACGTTTTTTAAAATTTTAAACTTTGTTGAATGTTAGTTGAAAATACTAGTGTGGAGCTTTGAGGTCCAACTATTCATAGTGTTGCTTGGGATGTTTAATTTCAAATTTTGTTTTATTTGAAATATGGAATTTTGATGTTGAATAGAAATAAACATTGTTAATGTCAAGTTCCTAGGAGAGTAATGACCAACACTTGATAGTTTCTACTCACTATTTTCTTGACCAGGTCAAACTATAAAATTTTCTCATTTGAGATTGACAATGTGGACACTATTTTCTATTAAAGAACTTGATGATACAACAATTTTTTTTTACTAGGAGATGAACGACCAGCACTTGGCTACTTGTATCCATTATTTTCATGGTCAGTATGTAACAGGAGTTGCTATTTGAAATCAACCATGAGGAAGTCATTTTCTATTAAAGAACTTAGCAATAAGGCCTAGGAGATGGAAGATGCCAACTGATTTAGTCAGTGCTTAGCTTTTTTCTTCTTCATTGGATGGTAGTGTTTCAATTGCCGCAAGTGGTTGTTATTAAGGTGGATTCTTTGTTCATTCACTTTCTCTAGAAGGAAGGTCGTGTTCTAGCAGTATGTTGGGAGACTTGTTGCTTGTCGTGTGTGACCATGCTAGCAGTTGGAGGGGATTTGCACAAGAGGGTGCACGAAAACCATTATGGTCACGACGAGATTGGTGAGTTTCAAGAAGGACACTCGACTCAAAAATACCAAAACAAAATCAAAGGATAAGGGTAGAAAGGAGTTGCCACCTAGTCCATTTCAAATCGAAAGATGAGGAAAACCAACTGTAACCATGTACTGGTGAAACTGACTTCGTGCGATCAGGGCATGTGAAACCGATAAGATCATGACGAAGAAGTGGTTCCTAGGAAGGATACTCGACTCGAAAACACCATGAGAAAACAAAGGATAAGAGAGTCACCACCTAGTCTATTTATCGAAAAGACGATAAAATGCAAAACAAGCAAATAAAACAAAAGGAAAAAAAATAAGACTTGATTGCCAATGGATAACACAAAAGTCATTGCAAGTAAAAAACAGGTAAGGACTCCTGTTACGCATAGGGAAGGTGTTAGGCACTCCTATACGCCTGAAGAGTTGCTCTTTCTATTCTTTCCCACTCATGTGCGTGGCTTGGAAATGCAATGAAATCCACAAACATGCATGTGACAATGTAAAAAATATGTAAGCATGTATGCCGGTTATTGTATGCCTTTTTGGGTAAGATGCATGTTGTGATGTGAGCATAAGTGCCATTTAATGTATGCCTGTGAGGGCACAAATAAAAAGAAGATCAGATATTGTTAAACTAGATTAAAACATGCAAATCAGGGATTAATGTGCTCTGTCCTGTGCTCTAGAACCTGGGTTTCCCATGCAGTCCATCCATGCGACCTCTCCGTAGTATTGGTACATGGTTCCCACTGACATTCTAGGCAACTAACTTTCATCACTTTGCTAATGTGGTCAAGGCTATGAAATCCCATTGAAATCGTCCTAAAATCAAGTCTAAATACCAAAAGAATGAATCCAAACGTAAAAAAACGATTTCAAATCCACAAGGCTTATCCCCCACCTCCGTTTATGTCGTTAGACTACACGTCCTTCTCTAGCCATGGTCGAGGCTGGGAGGTCGTGCTTGTCCCCTAAAGCTATTAGAAAAGTTGAGGAAGGAAGGGAGGAAGGCCATGGAAGCCAGGAAAAACTCATGCAATCAAACAACACCTCTCCTTGTCCTAGTAGATCAACGTCAGCACCGTGGACGTCGGTCGGTCATGGAGGAGGCTGGCGATGTTTGGGCTTTACCTGGGGCATTGCTGGGAAAGCTAAGGAGGAGAGGAGACTAGGAATGACGCAAAACAAGGGGACATGTCGTCGTTCATGCTCAATGACTGGTGGTCTCACACGAACAGCGAACCCATCGTTGAAAAATAGGAAACATACAATATCGACATGCAAAATCAATGAAAATTGAATGAGGAGCATCTAGGAACATAGAGAAATCGATTTATAATGAAAAGCTAATCATGGGAAGCATGGGTTGGAGGTATACCAATGGTTTTTTGTCTCTTGATGGTAATGGCTAGTGGTGTAACGCTCGGACAACGTAGGTCATGAATGTGAGGCTGAAGGATGATGGTCTGGACACAAGGGTGATGTTCAGATGTGGCTAGTGGAGGCTGGTCGCAAACGGGATTTTAGGGAAACATAGGGGATGTTTGGATTGCTGGAGAGGAGGAAAGGGAAGCCATGGGATGACTGGAGGCCAAGAGCTTCTAGGTTTTGGACGTGGGAATAGCTATGGGTTTTCAAAGGCTCGGATTCCCTTCATGTATGTGAACAGTGGAGTTATATTGGCTCAAGGTTTGCATGAGAGACATTGAATTGAAATCAGTTTAAATTAAGAGGTGGAGATTAGTTTAAAGGGATAGGATTAGGGTTTTGTTGGTGAAGAAAGGATGTGGGGGCTCATGGCATACCTAGGCACGTAGCCAAACCCATGCAAGCCATCACAAGGCCTCGGACCAATGATTTATGAGGTTAATGGGTTGGCCAATTGGACTACATCACTATTGACCTAGGAAACCCGCGCAACTCACCCACAGTCCTTGTCCATAATGTCGGTACATGGCTTACCTTGGTCAGAGCCTAGTTGATAGATTTTGGGCCCGTTTCTTGAGCACTTGAGCCACCAATGGGCCTTGGGCTTGTGGTTTGGTGAAAGCCTATGATGTTGGGATGGTTTTAGGTGTTGGGTTGGATTCTAGGGGTGTTAATTGGGTCTTAGGGATTTGGTTTAATCCATTGCGACTAGTATATTCCTCTAGAAGGGTCCACCAATTGGCAACACAAAACCAGGGTGTCTATAAATGCCCTTCCATGAGCGAAGTTGAGGGAATCGAGATCGATGCTCAAGATTGACAAGACACCCTACTTGAGTCCATGGGAGGCTGCCTTTTGTTGTCGACCTTAAGTCACTTATTTAGTGGATACACTGAAAGTCACAACTTGTGGCCCATGCATGATATAGAAGCAAAGGCAGATGCTGATGTTAATGCTAAAACTGATGCTGAGGCAAAGACTGATGCTAATTAGATGCTGATGCTAACTGGATATCTCCTGTCTAATACAAAAATCCAGGACAAGTAGGACTTCGTCCCTCTTGAGCGAAGTCATGCAAAAGATGCCAATGGGATCCCATCCATCTAGCACGAGAATCCAGGGCAAGTGGGACTTCATCCGTTCGGCACGAAGTCACACGAGGAAGGGAATCAGAGGCATGCAATGTAATGCTATGCGGTGCGATGCAATGTGAATGTTGTATGATGTTATGAAATGCAACGTTGCATGCGATGTGATGCAATGGCGCATGATGACGATATGCAAAATGCTGATGCAGGGTGTGGTAATGTTGGGCGACAAGTTTGCGACTGATCAACCTACAAGGGGCATGACAAGCTATCAGACTAGTGCCAAGGGACTCCCAAACAAGACTATCGAGCTCACCGCACAACTGAGGGGGCATGACAAGCTGACAGACATGTCAAGAGGATAGTTTAGGGTATCAGCATGAAACAAAAATGAAGAGGTTTGGCAAGATATCGACCTTACAGATCGACAAAGACAAATGAAAGATGTCGTTCGGATAGTTTAGGATATCAGCCTAGGAAAGAGGATAAAGCGGCATCAAATAAGGCTACCAGGCTTGCCAACCGAGAAAAGGGCATGATGAGTTGACGAGCCTATCGATCAGATAGTTTGGGTTGTCAACCGAAGGAGAAAAGGGACATGGCAAGATATCGATCTTGCCAATTAGGCAAAGAAAATTGACGGATGCCAGCCTGACAGATGACGATGTCACCTAGATAGTTTGGGATATCAGCCCAGAGAAGATAAGAATGGGACTGCGAATCTACCAATTGGGATGCGGCCAATGACAGATGTGTGAGGCAGGGCAATGAACTCATCGTCGGAGATGTAGTCGGTGATAATTCGCAAAGGGCAGAAAGAACTAGATCTTGTCTATTTGGTATAAGAGTCCAAGAAAAGCGGTTTTTCATTTACTTGGAACAAAATCGTGCAAGAACTGATGAACTAGATCCCATCCGTCTGATATGAGATTCGAGGAAAAGCAAGATTCCATCCGTCCAGAGTTAAATCGCACAAAGGATAATGAACTAGATCTCATTCGTCCGGTATGAGATTCTAAGAAAAGTGGGATTCCATCCGTTTGGAGCGAAATCACGCAAAGGCTGAAGAACTAGATCTCATCTGTCTAGTATGAAATTTCAGGAAAAGTGAGATTTTGTCTGTCCAGAGAAAAATCTCAAAAAGCTGATAAACAGGATCTCATCCATTTGGTATGAAATTCTATAAAAAGCAAGATTTCGTCTGTTTGGAGTGAAATCACGCAAAGGTTGATGGACTAGATTTCATCCATCCAATATGAGATTCTAGGAAAAGCGAGATTTCATCCGTTTAGAATGAAATCATGTAGAGGCAGATGAACTGGATCTCATCTGTTTGGGATGAGATTCTAGGAAAAGTGGCATTCTGTCCGTCCAGAGTGAAATCACGCAAAGGACTGATGAACTAGATCTCATCCATCTAGTATGAGATTCCATGAAAAAAACAGGATTTCGTCTATTCAAAGCGAAATCACACAAAGACTGATGAAATGGATCTCATCCGTCCGATATGAGATTCCATGAAAAGTGGGATTTCGTCTGTCTGGAGTGAAATCGCGCAAAGACTGATGAACTGGATCTCATTCGTCCGATATGAGATTCCAGGAAAAGTGGTATTTCGTCTGTTCGAAGCGAAATCACACAAAGACTGATGAACTAGATCTCATCCATCAAGTATGAGATTCTAGGAAAAGCAAGATTCCATCCGTCTAGAGAAAACTCATGCAAAGGCTAATGAACTAGATCTCATCTGTCTAGTATGAGATTCCATGAAAATTGAGATTTCGTTCATCTAGAGCAAAATAACGCAAAAGACTAATGAACTGGATCTCATCTGTTAGGTAGGAGACTCTAGGAAAAGCAGGATTCTATCCATTTGGAGTGAAATCGTGCAAAGGCTGATGAACTAGATCTCATCTTTCTGGTATGAGATTCAAGGAAAAGCAAGATTCTATCTGTCTGAAGCAAAATCGTGCAAAGGCTGATGAACTGGATCTCATTTGTCAGCATGAGATTCTAGGAAAAGTTGGATTCCACCTGTTTTGAGCGAAATTGCATGAAAGACTGATGAACTGGATCTCATCTATCCAGCATGAGATTCCAAGAAAAACGGGATTACGTCCATTCGAAGCGAAATCACACAAAGGTTGATGAACAGGATCTCATCTATCTGGTATGAGATTTCAAGAAAAGCAGGATTTCATCTGTTTGGAGCGAAATCGTGCGAAAGACCAATGAACTGCGTCTCATCCGTCCAGTACGAGATCCTAGAAAAGCAGGATTCCATCTTTTCAAAGCAAAATCAAGCAGAGGTTGATGAACAAGATCTCACCCATCTAGTATGAGATTTCAGGAAAAAGTGAGATTCCATTAGTCCAAAGCAAAATCGCGTGAAAGAATGATGAACTTGATCTCATCAGTCTGTTATGAGATTCCAAGAATGAAAGGGATTTCGTCCGTCTAGAGTGTAATCACACAAAAGGATGAAGAACTGATTTTCATCCGTTTGATATGAAATTCTAGGAAAAGTGGGATTCCATCAGTCTAGAGTGAAATCGTGAGAAAGACTGATGAACTGCATCTCATTCGTCTAGTATGAGATTCTTGGAAAAAGCAAGATTTCATCCGTCTAATGACAAATTGCGCAAAGGTTAATGAACTAGATCTCATCCGTTCGATATGAGATTCCAAGAAAAGTGTGATTCCGTCTGTCCAGAGCGAAATCACATAATGGTTGATGGACTGGATCTCATTTGTGTGGTATGAGATTCTAGGGAAAGCAAGATTCGGTCCATCCAGAACAAAATCACGCAATGGTTGATGAACTAGATCTCATCCGTCCAATATTAGATTTCATGAAAAGTAAGATTCCATCTATCAAGAGTGAAATCAGACAAAAGACAGATCAACTGGATCTCATCTGTCCGATATGAGATTCAAGGAAAAGCAAGATTCTGTCTGTCTAGAGCAAAAGAATGATGAACTGAATCTCATTCGTCCGATATGAGATTTTAGGAAAAGTGGGATTCCATCATTTGGAGTGAAATCATGCGAAAGAGTGATGAACTAGATCTCATCCGTCTGGTATGAGAGTCTAGGAAAAGTGGGATTTCGTTGAAATCACGCAAAAGCTGATAAACTGGATCTCGTCTATCCAATATGAGATTCCAAGAAAAGTGGGATTTCATCTGTCCAGAGTGAAATTGCAAAAAGTTGATAAACTGGATCTTATCCATCTAGTATGAGATTCCAAAAAAGGTAGAATTTCATCAGTCCAAAGTGAAAATGCACAAAGGCTGATGAACAGGATCTCATCTGTCAGGTATGAGATTCCAGGAAAAGTGAGATTCCATCTGTCTAGAGCAAAATCACACTGAGACTGATGAACTGGATTCTGTCCATCTGGGATGAAATCACGTGAAAGACTAATGAATTGAATCTCATCCATCTGGTATAAGATTCTCGAAAAAATGGGATTCCATCCGTTCAGAGTGAAATCGTGCAAATACTAATGAAATGGATTTCATCCCTCAGGTATGAGATTCCCAAAAAAGCGGGTTCCATCTGTCCAGAGCCAAATCAAGCAAAGGCTGATGACTTGGATCTCATTCGTGTGGTATGAGATTCCAAGAAAAGCAAGATTTCATCTGTCAAAAGTGAAATTGCACAAAGGTTGATGAACTAGATCTCTTCCATCTGGTATGAGATTCTAAGAAAAGGTACTCTGTAATATTGGAGAAGGTACTCTTTGAACTCTGCTCATGGTGTCGCCTCAAGATAGTTACACTGATTTTGGTGTCCTTGTATTTGCACTGTGTGACTACAACTTCTAGGTCTTGGGGAATTGCTAATGGAGTCGATGGCTATACTATCTCTTATGCTATTTTTTTAGTTTTTTCTAATTTTTTTGATTTTTTTTGGGTTTTCTTTACTATTTATGGAGGGTTTAGCTATCTGACAACTATCTTACTATTAATTGATTGAAGTGATGCCACCCGTGTTCTTCCCTGAACCTAGCTCAGGGTCTATTTTTTTCTACCCTCACCTTGCTTAAAATGAGGTTTAGGTCGTAGGTACAATCTAAACCTCCTGGCTACAAAGTGATTAACTCAACTGGCTTAGTATGTGTTGATTCTAACTCTTCTAAGACCATCACTGGTGGTTGGTCTTGCTGCTAATGGGCAATGGCTAGTTTTGCTTCAGCAACGACTGCTTTGCCTTTTCTATTCTAGTCATAATCCATGGTATCCTCTGCTAGCATGGCTAACTGTTCTTGGAACAAAACTTCTAGATCACTGAGCGAATTATCTATCTAGGCTTCTACCACGGCTCCCTCCTCGTCGTCTGAGGCAAGGTCGACATAATTTGCACTGGGGTGTACTAGAGGGACTACTTTTGGGACTGAAACTGTGAGTGGAAGCACTAAGGAAACGATAGGAGGAATTGCTACTATGGAGTTTGTTACCAAAACTATAGAAAGCAATACTAGCAGTGTTGATGGTGGCGACATGAGGTATCTCTTAGTTTCCTTCTGTGAACATGTCAGGCTCTCCTACTCGGGCTATTCTTCCTTCGATTAATACTCTTCAATACTTGCGGGGGTGCATTCCGAATTAGTACCATTTTTGTTGCAGTTTGGCTTCGATTGGGTTCCATGATACCTACACTAGTAAAGTTAGTCAAACATCGGGGTATGATTGGTTGTTGATGCCTCCGCGCCCAAGAGTATTTGTCGTTGTGGGGCTACCATTTGTAGTCGAGTCCTTCGTACTCCCTTCTTTCTTCTACCATGACAAGTTCAGGGATCCCCTGGCCATACTACCCGAGGGGTGTTCCTTTCTCATAACCCCATCTACAACACTAGTTTTCCACCTTCAAGGGTTACTATGGACGGTCCGATGGCTGATGCGCTCAAGGTCAGGGTTGTAATTGACTAACTCAAAACGATTGACCCGAAACATGACATCTATAGGCTTGGGGTCAAAGTTGACAGTCTGAGGAGCCACGGTGGACACTAATTTAACCTTTTCCTTATCGAGGTCTTTCGCCATGACAATGACAACGTCATCACCCTTACGGAACTTGACCATGCAATGGAGTATCGAAGGGATCACTTGATGCTTATTTAGCCAAGGGTGCCCAAGTAGGAGGTTGAAAGATGGCGTTAAGTCAATAATATAAAACTCTATATCAAATACAATTGGCCCTATAATGATAGGAATAATCAGAATCCCCAAAGCATCGTGGTGTGTATTGTCAAAGGCTGTCATTCCATTAATGGCTAGTGTGATGTCTTCAGATTTGAATTTGATTTTACTCATTATGTGAAAGGGGCAGACATTTAACGTTACTCCATTGTCCACCAACATTAAGGGGATGCAGAAGCTTTGAAACTGCACTATGATAAAAAGGGGTTGATTGTGAATGATTCCCGTCGGAAGCAGATTTTCGCTAGAGAACGAGATGACTTGAGAGACTACTATCATGCCCACAATGCTTTTAGGGTGGCGAGTTCTATAGTGGAGGATACATGGGCAACTTGGAAAACCCTATGGAAGGCTTCTTTATGTTTTGCTGATGTGTGGATGAGATCCCAAATGGATATGATGGTGTAGACACCCCAATTTTGAGGTCACATGGTAGCAGGCTTCACCAGATGAATCTCTAGTTGCGACCACCAAAACCCTAGCTCACTTAAACCCACACAACCCACACAAACCCATTCAGGCCCACACTAGCCCACTCTGACGTAATTAAAATAAAAAACCAAACAAAACACATTTAAAACCCACTTAAAATCCAATTAATAAAACAAAACCCTAATTCAAGTCAAAATCAAATTTAAATCCACTTAAAATCCAATTAATGAAACAAAAACCCTGATTCAAGTCAAAGTCAACCTAAAATCCAATTAATCAAATAGAAACCTTAATTAAAATCCATAAACCCTAATTAAAACCCAAAAACCCTAATTAAAAGTCAAAGTTAACTAAAATCCATTTAATCAAGTGAAAACCCAAATTAAACTCAAAATCTTAATTAAAATCCAAAACCCAAAAAATTAAACTAGTTAAAACCCTATAAAATCCTAAAATGATTAAAACCCTAAGTTAAAACCCTACTTAAACAAAACCAAAAATTTAAGAATTAAAATCCAGGAAAATCCAAAAAGAAAAACAAAAACCTAAATAATTAAAACCCTAATTTAAAACCAATTAATTAAACCTTAACCACAAATTTAATTAAAATCATAAAACATAAATAAGAAGCCTAAATTTAAGGGCAAAACCCTAATTCAAAAACTTAAAATCAAAAACCATGAAAATCCTAAAAAAAACAAAATAAAAAACTAAAAAATAATTAAAACCCTAATTTAAAACCAATTAATTAAACCGTAAACACAAATTTAATTAAAATCATAAAATATAAATAGGAAGCCTAAATTAAAGTTCAAAACCCTAATTCAAAAACTTAAAATCAAAAACCATGAAAATCCCAAAAATAAAACAAAACAAAAGCCTAAAATAATTATAACCCTAATTTAAAACCAATTAATTAAACACTAAATCCCAAAATTAAAAAATCAAATTTAATCACAAAAACCTTATTTAAAAACTTAAAATCAAAACCCTAAAAGATCCTAAAAAATTCCAAAACAAACACCAAAAAAAAAAAAAAACCAAAACCCTAAGCCCATTTGCAGCCCAATAACCCTTTTAATCCATAAACCATAAAAACTTTATAAACCAAAAATAATTCCGACGAGCCATCACTTTATAAACCCTAGATCCCACGACGCGGAGGCCATCCAAGAGGAGGATTGACGGTGGAGGAGGCCTCTGTCGGAGCTTAAAAGCTCGTCACCGCCGACAGTCGAGGACCCATCACCAGACCACTCTTCCAGCACATGTAATCCATCCCTCTCGAGACCCAGATCATGAGTGAAACCAGCCCCACCTTCCCAGGCCACCGGAACCATCCTTTGCACCCAGAGCCCCAATAAGAGCATCATTGGAGCATGCCGCTGTCGACTCGTGTCGCCGGGGAGGACACTCAGCGCATCAGGTAACCTCTTTTTCTCTTCTTCTTCAATCCATAATACCCTCCTTTAGGTCCCTTGGATCAAGCCATGGTGGAGCGAAGCCCTTGAGTGCCGCTGTCCCTGTCCAAGCCCTTGGCCTCTGGATCGAGGAGAGACTCCCAGGGTCACTCCTCCCTCTCCTTCCTTATCCTCGGGGAGTTCCCCTGCTCTCAAGGAACTTCCCAGGCCTCTCGCAGACCCGAAGCTCACCTACTGTCACCGCTGCTCTATCGCCGTCGCCACTGCAGCACCGACCACCTTCGAGAAACCTCCCAAGGATCTCTAGACGTCTATGCTTTATGCCACCATGCCAGGAAGGTTCGTTGCCATCCCATGAACCCTAGAGAATCGCCACGCCACTGCTTGGATCGCCACAACACCCTTGTGACTCACAGCAGCCATCATCACCGATGTGGAGGTGGGTGGGACACCTCGGACCTCCCCGGACCTCGATGTTGCCTCCCAAAGCGTTATCATTCCTCCTTAGTGCTTCCCAGACCTCTGGTTGGGCCTAGCCATCGCCGAAGTGTCGCTGCGCCGCGTCGTCGTCTTCTCCGTCACCGACCAAATACCTCGTTGGAGCACCTCAGATTGCTCCAAACCTTTGTGATGCCCCAGAGAAACCCACTGTGCCCCCTCCAACTTCCAAAGCCTACGCCAGAGCTTTCCAGTCATCGCGTCGCCATAGAATCTTCTTCGGAGGTCTCACTAGAGTGGGAACATCGACGATGCTCTGATGATCTTCAAAGGGTTGGGTTTTGACCCAGACCCCCTTAGTTTTAGGTTCTTGCAGTTAGGTCCTTCTTTTTTATTTCATTTGAGTCCTTTTGTTTGTGATTAAGCCCCTGTCATTTTAAATATTCCTTTTGTTGTTTTATTATCCTTGAGAAAATTGCATCTTTTTCCCTATTACTTTTAATTTGTGTTTTTAGCCCTACTATGCATGTTTTATCACATTTAAACCCCTACATCCATATTTTCTTTATAATTGAGTCTTGAATATTTGCATTCAGCCCCTGAAGCATTTTAAAATGAATTTTCCCTGTTAAATGGCATTCTGAACCCTAAAAGATTTAAAAAACACACTGGCCATCATAAAAATCAAATTTTCTTTACATTTAGGTCCTGACCTTTTGCATTAAGCAGCTAGAATGTTAAAAAATGAGTTTTCACTGTGAATTTTACATCTTGAACCCTAACAAACCTCATAAATACACTGACTAGTACAAAAGCCTAATTGTTATCACAATCTGGCCCCTGGAATTTTGTTTATAAGCCCCTGGGTTCTTAATAAACAATCCCTAACCACAAACAATTTGCATATAGACCCTTAGGCTAGTTTCAAAACCATCACTTAGGGTTTTAAAATGTTTCCTTGCATATTCTTTGTCTTTTTCACTTATTGCATTTCACTTTCTTTTTTCATTTAATTAAAAATTCCACTTAAAAATCATGTTTTCACTATGAATTGAGCTTTAGTCTCACATTTTAACCACATTTGCACATATGTGTGAATTTTGCACTTTAGACCTGAATTTTCAGGAAATTATCGAAGTGCAATTTTCACATCTCAGTGCCACATTGACATTGGATCCATCATCTGCATATTAGAATAGAAGCCATGAATAATGTTTTCATCCAGATTCTCACTCTTTTTGTGAATTTTGCGTTTTAGTCCCCATATTTGTCTTTTATTGTGTTTATATCACGTTATTGTTTTTTTACCCTTCATGTTTTCTTGCAAATAACACCTTATAGGTGTTTTGTATATATTTTGACATAACTTAGATCATGCATCATCCTCATACTTGTATTTATCTCATTTGGCCATGGAAATGACCAAGTTACCCTTGTGTCTCTTAAAAGACCAGGTGGCAACTCCTTTTCTTTTACTTTTATCCAATCTTGCGCCTTCGCCATCTTAGCATGACTGTGATCTCCTCCCTCTGGCGCGACTCCGCGTCGGACCCCCGGGTTGGCTTGTTCACAATCGGCCTTAATCTTCTTTAACTAAGCGGTAATGTCTGCAAAGGGTTGGTCTTTCTTGGTGGCACTAGCATGGTTTTCCTTTGTGATGGGCCTAGGTGGTTGGTTTGTTGGTTGGGAACTGACTAGGTCTAGGCAACTTAGTCTAGTTGCTGGTGTTGTAGGCTTGTACACCCTTCCCAACCGCGTAACTTCTACACACATTTCTACAACATAGTCATAAGGGACGCAGTGGGTATTTCTGGTAAGGTTAATGACTAGCAGAGCACGAGCCACTAGCTCCAGCGGGGCTAGTGGCAACTTTGACGTAGATGGAGTCGGTTGGGCCCTATATTGACTAGACTGAATGAACTCTAGTTGGGCAAGGAGGCATACAAGTGTTGGAGCCCTAGGCTGCACAATGGACAGTGCAGCACCGTGCTTCGGTCTCATGGTCAACTAGATCATATGGATTGTTGACTAAGAGCCAACGAGAACTGACTAGCAAAGACAAGTAGGGAAGGACTCATGAATAGTATGAATCCAAGCAGATGAGTCTACTATGAGTGTAGCAAACCTAAAAGGGATAAGAGCATGAATTCCTGAAGTCCCAACATCTCCAGAGTTGGAATGGTTGGGTAGGATGATTAACAATGCTAGGGTGTGAGGCTTGTGCTTGTGCAGGTGCAGGTGGTGATGCTGGTACTGTATCTGCCTCATGCATGTTAATGATGATAACCTTATGATCAATCAAGTCCTGAATCGCATGCCGTAAAGTGAAACAATTGTGAGTCGAGTGCCCCACAACTCAATGAAAATTGCAATGCAAAGCGTACTTCCAACAACATTAAGAGCGACACGACCTTGGGCAAGACGACATTCAATGGCTCAACCAATGGAGTGAAGTTGCGCATGGGATGGTGAGGCCGTCTCTACCCTTGGTATTGTCCTTGCCTAGCCGACATGGTAGGATACACTAGCCAGGTAGTGGTAGTGGTCTATGGTGTATGTGATGCCCTAGGTGTAGGCCTATATACTACTTGATTCAGGCTTGGAAAAGCCACCACGTTGACCGATGTAGTAGGGGATTCAATGTATGCCACGATGGCTTTGGAAGGTCCTTCTTCCTGAAGTGGTGGGCGTTGGAGCCGTTGTTGTTGCTAGTATTGTTGTTGTTGGGGTTAGCGATGGCAACTTGATTGGCAAATGTGGTGAGTGTAAGGAAATGGCCGCTGCGAAGCAAACTTTCCACGCAAGCGTCGACCCAAATCAAAGATGCAAAACTAGCAACTGACTGGATGCTTAACAAAGCCCCGACAACTAGTTGCGCTTCTTGAATAATGATTTTGATAAACTCCTCATCTAGGGGTCTATCTTTGACTTGAGAAGCGAGGGCGTGCCAATGGCCAACATACTCCCCAAATGGATCATTACGTCTTTGTATAATGGCAACTAAGTCCTTGAGCTTTGGGACCAAGTTGAGGTTGAAAGAATAATATTCCATGAATGCCTGACTGAGGTCGTCCTAGCTCTTAGTCAAGGCCATATCCAGTGATGTAAACCACTTAAGAGTAGGACTGCTAAGACTTTTTTTGAAAAAATAGATTAGCAATCTCTCATCAGCTTGGAGCTACACGAGATCTTTGTAGTATGCCCTCAAATGTGAGATGGGGCAGCCTTTCCCGTTATATTTTGCAAAGTTAAGGATGTGAAAGTTTGGTGAGATTGTAGCCTTTGAGAAATAGCAGAGATCCTAGAGCAGGTAAGGCTAGAAGTCGCCTCCCTACACTAGACATAGTGCCTTCTCAAGATCACCCTTCCTAGCAAGAAGGGTGTCTAAGGTCGCTACTAGCGAAGGTGATGCAGCTGGGGTGGTAACCACGTACAACGATTGGGTCACACCGAGTGCTCCATGGATCCACCATCACACCACCTAGTGTTGCAGTGTGAGGCCCAACATACCCGTACATGGATGTAATGTGTGGTGGTGTGGGTGTCAAAGGTTGGTTTTGATGATGAATTGGAGGAGTGAGATAGGCTAAATGCTATGCGATGGGTGGTGTAGAGTGTGGGAGCAATAGCTACAACACTAGCATGGTCCCAAGCGGTGTGCTTTGTGGACGTTGTTGTAGGATCAAATAGCTCCTCTAAAGGGGGGGGGGGGGGGGG